>JAKDEW010001100.1:0-57026 GCA_021963965.1 Artemisiospiza belli
CTGGGGATTTCAGGAATTTGGGGAATTTCAGGAATTTTGGGAATTACGGAAATTTCGAGAATTTAGCGAATTCCGAGAATTTTGGGAATTCTGGGGATTCCTGGAATTCCAGGAAATTTGGGGAATTTCATTAATTTTGGGAATTCCGTGAATTTCGTGAATTCCAGGAATTTTGGGTATTTTGGGAATTTCAGGAATTTGGGGAATTCTGAGAATTTTGGGAATTCCGTGAATTTCGTGAATTTTGGGGATTTCGTGAATTCCAAGAATTTCGGCAATTCTGGGAAATTTTGGGAATTCTGGGAATTCTGGGAATTCTGGTACCTGAGGGGGCTCTGGCGGCCGTGCTGGGCTGCAGGGGGGACACCCCGGTCACTCCTCCGGACACTCCGGACACTCCGGACACTGATGACATTCCGGACACCCCGGACACTCCGGCCATTCCGGACACTCCTCCGGACACCCCGGTCACTGATGACACTCCGGACACTCCGGACACTCCGGACATGCTGGACACGCCCGACACTCCGGCCATTCCGGACACTCCTCCGGACACCCCGGCCACCCCGGTCACTCCCGCGGTCACTCCCGCGGTCACTCCTGCGGTCACTCCTGCGGTGACTCCCGCGGTCACTCCCCGCGGTCACTCCCGCGGGGTCGCTCCTGTCGGCGCCGCAGACGGCGGCACTGGGAGCCGCTTTGTCCAGGGAGGCAGGAGCTGATCCAGCTGCTCCAGCTCGGCTGAGAACTGCGGGGGAAAGGTGGGAAAAGTCTGCGATCAGGTGGGGAAAATACCGCCATCAAACTGGGAGAAATCCCCAAAAATGGGGAAAATTCTGGGAATTACCAGGACGCATTCTGGGATTAGCGGGAAAAAAATTCCCGGGAGCAAATTGGGAAAATTCGGGGATGAGGCGGGAAAAAAATCTAGGGATTAGGTGGGGAAAATATTGGGGTCAAACTGGGAAAGTTCTGGGATACTGTGCAAAAAAAACTTGCGATCATGTGGGAAAAATCCTGGGATCACATGGAAAAAATCCTGGAAAATTCTAGGATCATGTGGGAAAACATCTGAGATCAGCTGGGAACAATCTCGGAATAAAGTGGGAAAAATTCTGGGATTAGCTGGGAAAAATCTTGGGATCAAACGGGAGAAATTCTGGGATCAGCCGGGAAAAATCCCAGAACAATGTGGGGAAAATTCTGGGATCAGGCAGGAAAACCTCTGGGATTGGCTGGGAAAAAGTCTGGGATTAGGTGGGGGAAATTCTGGGATAAAACTGGGAAGAAACTCTGGGATGAGGTGGGAAAAAAACCTGGGGATTAGCTGGGAAAAATCCCAGGAAAAAATGAGAAAAATTCTGGGATCAGGTGGGAAAAATATCTGGGATAAGGTGGGAAAAATCCCAGGAAAAAATGAGCAAAATTCTGGGATCAGGCAGGAAAAACTTCTGGGATTGGCTGGGAAAAAGTCTGGGATTAGGTGGGGAAAAATCTGGGATAAAACTGGGAAAACTCTGGGATGAGGCGGGAAAAAAACCTGGGGATTAGCTGGGAAAAATCCCAGGAAAAAATGAGAAAAATTCTGGGATCCGGTGGGAAAAATACCTGGGATAAGGTGGGAAAAATCCCAGAAAAAAAGAGAAAAATTCTGGGATCAGGCAGGAAAAATTCTGGGATTGGCTGGAAAAAAGTCTGGAATTAGGTGGGGAAAATTCTGGGATAAAACCAGGAGAAGTCTGGGATGAGGCGGGAAAAAAACCTGGGGATTAGCTGGGAAAAATCCCAGGAAAAAATGAGAAAAATTCTGGGATCCGGTGGGAAAAATACCTGGGATAAGGTGGGAAAAATCCCAGAAAAAAAGAGAAAAATTCTGGGATCAGGCAGGAAAAATTCTGGGATTGGCTGGAAAAAAGTCTGGAATTAGGTGGGGAAAATTCTGGGATAAAACCAGGAGAAGTCTGGGATGAGGCGGGAAAAAAACCTGGGGATTAGCTGGGAAAAATCCCAGGAAAAAATGAGAAAAATTCTGGGATCCGGTGGGAAAAATACCTGGGATAAGGTGGGAAAAATCCCAGAAAAAAAGAGAAAAATTCTGGGATCAGGCAGGAAAAATTCTGGGATTGGCTGGAAAAAAGTCTGGAATTAGGTGGGGAAAATTCTGGGATAAAACCAGGAGAAGTCTGGGATGAGGCGGGAAAAAAACCTGGGATTAGCTGGGAAAAATCCCAGGAAAAAATGAGAAAAATTCTGGGATCAGGTGGGAAAAAAACCTGGGGATTAGGTGGGAAAAATCCCAGAAAAAACATGAGAAAAATTCTGGGATCAGGCAGGAAAACCTCTGGATTGGCTGGGAAAAAGTCTGGGATTAGGTGGGGGAAATTGTGGGATAAAAACTGAGAAAACACTGGGATGAGGCGAGAAAAAAACCTGGGGATTAGCTGGGAAAATCCCAGGAAAAAATGAGCAAAATTCTGGGATCAGGTGGGAAAAATTCTGGGACAAGATGGGAAAAATCCCAGAAAAAATGAGCAAAAATTCTGGGATCAGGCTGGGAAAAATTCTGGGATTGGCTGGAAAAAAGTCTGGAATTAGGTGGGGAAAATTCTGGGATAAAACCAGGAGAAGTCTGGGATGAGGCGGGAAAAAAATCTGGGATTAGCTGGGAAAAATCCCAGGAAAAAATGAGCAAAATTCTGGGATCAGGTGGGAAAAATTCTGGGACAAGATGGGAAAAATCCCAGAAAAATGAGAAAAACTCTGGGATCAGGCAGGAAACCTTCTGGGATTGGCTGGGAAAAAGTCTGGAATTAGGTGGGGAAAATTCTGGATAAAAGCAGGAGAAGTCTGGGATGAGGTGGGAAAAAAACCTGGGGATTAGCTGGGAAAAATCCCAGGAAAAAATGAGCAAAATTCTGGGATCAGGTGGGAAAAATATCTGGGATAAGGTGGGGAAAAATCCCAGAAAAAAAGAGAAAAATTCTGGGATCGGGCAGGAAAAAATCTGGAATTAGGTGGGGAAAATTCTGGGATCAAACTGGGAAAACTCCGGGATGAGGCAGGAAAAAAATCTGGGATTAGGTGGGAAAAACCGCAGGAAAAAACGAGCAAAATTCTGGGATTGGGTGGGAAAAACTCTGCAATCAGGGAGCGCAGTGAGAGTCCCTGAGCAATCTCTGCATTGATAAGCGGCTCCCAGCTGTTCCAAAGGAGCCGCAGCTGCCACGTCCTCGGCTCGTGAAGGCGGCTGGGATAAAAAGGGGCGGCGCGAGGACGAGCCCCTGTGGGACCACGAGGAGGAACCGCGCTGCAGAGAAAACTGCGCGGTAGAGACCAGCGAGAAGGTTTGGGCTGTCGGAATGTAACAACAGTGTGGGACTCGAGGAATGTGATAGTAACAACAAGAATGCAACAACGTAGGGAAAAATGTCTGGGATTAGCTGGGAAAAATCTTGGGATCGGGTGGGAAGAAGTCTGGGAGAAAGCAGGAAATATTCTGGGATTAGGTGGGCAAAAATGCCAGAAAAAAAAATGGGGAAAATCTTGGGATCGGGTGGGAAAAGGTCTGGGAGAAAGCAGGAAATATTCTAAGATTAGGTGGGCAAAAATGCCAGAAAAAAAAAAATGGGAAAAATCTTGGGATCGGGTGGGAAAAAATCCGGGATGTGGCAGGAAGAAATCTTAGGATCGAGTGGGAAAAATCCCAGAAAAAAAAAATGGGAAAAATCCTGAGATCAGGTGGGAAAAAGTCTGGGGTTAGCTGGGAAAAAAGTCTGGGATTAGCTGGGAACAATTTTGGGATTTGCTGGGAAAAAGTCTGGGAGAAAGCAGGAAACATTCTGGGGTTAGGTGGGGAAACATGCTAGAAAAAAATGGGAAAAATCTTGGGATCAGGTGGGAAAAGGTCTGGGAGAAAGCAGGAAATATTCTGGGATTAGGTGGGGAAACATGCCAGAAAAAAGAAAGGGAAAAATCTTGGGATCGGGTGCGAAAAAGTCTGGGGTTTGCTGGGAAAAAAGTCTGGGATTAGCTGGGAAAAATCTTGGGATCAGGTGGGAAAAAGTCTGAGGTTAGCTGGGAAAAAAGTCTGGGATTAGCTGGGAAAAATTCTGGGATTTGCTGGGAAAAAGTCTGGGAGAAAGCAGGAAATATTCTGGGGTTAGGTGGGGAAACATGCCAGAAAAAAAAATGGGAAAAATCTTGGGATCAGGTGGGAAAAGGTCTGGGAGAAAGCAGGAAATATTCTGGGATTAGGTGGGCAAAAATGCCAGAAAAAAAATGGGAAAAATCTTGGGATCGGGTGGGAAAAGGTCTGGGAGAAAGCAGGAAATATTCTGGGATTAGGTGGGCAGAAATGCCAGAAAAAAAAATGGGAAAAATCTTGGGATCGGGTGGGAAAAGGTCTGGGAGAAAGCAGGAAATATTCTGGGATTAGGTGGGGAAACATGCCAGAAAAAAAATGGGAAAAATCTTGGGATTGGGTGGGAAAAGGTCTGGGAGAAAGCAGGAAATATTCTGGGATTAGGTGGGCAAAAATGCCAGAAAAAAAATGGGAAAAATCTTGGGATCGGGTGCGAAAAAGTCTGGGGTTAGCTGGGAAAAAAGTCTGGGATTAGATGAGAAAAATCTTGGGATCAGGTGGGAAAAAGTCTGGGACAAAGCAGGAAATATTCTGGGATTAGGTGGGGAAACATGCCAGAAAAAAAAAAAGGGAAAAATCTTGGGATCGGGTGCGAAAAAGTCTGGGGTTTGCTGGGAAAAAAGTCTGGGATTAGCTGGGAAAAATTCTGGGATTTGCTGGGAAAAAGTCTGGGAGAAAGCAGGAAATATTCTGGGGTTAGGTGGGGAAACATGCCAGAAAAAAAATGGGAAAAATCTTGGGATCAGGTGGGAAAAGGTCTGGGAGAAAGCAGGAAATATTCTGGGATTAGGTGGGCAGAAATGCCAGAAAAAAAAATGGGAAAAATCTTGGGATCGGGTGGGAAAAGGTCTGGGAGAAAGCAGGAAATATTCTGGGATTAGGTGGGGAAACATGCCAGAAAAAAAATGGGAAAAATCTTGGGATCGGGTGGGAAAAGGTCTGGGAGAAAGCAGGAAATATTCTGGGATTAGGTGGGCAAAAATGCCAGAAAAAAAAAATGGGAAAAATCTTGGGATCGGGTGGGAAAAGGTCTGGGAGAAAGCAGGAAATATTCTGGGATTAGGTGGGCAAAAATGCCAGGAAAAAAATGGGGAAAATCTTGGGATCGGGTGGGAAAAAATCCGGGATGTGGCAGGACAAAATCTTAGGATCGAGTGGGAAAAATCCCAGAAAAAAAAATGGGAAAAATCCTGAGATCAGGTGGGAAAAAGTCTGGGGTTAGCTGGGAAAAAAGTCTGGGATTAGGTGGGAAAAATATCGGATCAGGTGGGAAAAAATCTGGGATATGGCAGGGAAAAAATCTTAGGATCGGGTGGGAAAAATCCCAGAAAAACAGTGGGAAAAATCTCAGGATTGGTCGGGAAAAAATCTGGGATTGACCGGGAAAACTTCTGGGATCAGGTGGGAAAAATTCTGGGAGACGGCAGGAAAAAATTCTGGCATCAAATCGTGAAAATTCTTGGATGAAGCAGGAAAAAATCTTTGGATCAAGTGGGAAAAAAACTGGGATAAGGTGGGAAAAATCCCAGGAAAAAACTGGGAAAAATTCTGGAATCAGGTGGGAAAAAATTCTGGGGGAAGGCAGGAAAAATTCTGGGAAAAATCTTGGAATCAGGTGGGAAAACTCTGCACAAAGTGGGAAAATTCTGGGATCAAACAGGAAAAGACCTGGGATTAGCTGGGGAAAATCTCAGGATCAAACAGGAAAAATTCTGGGATTAACTTGGAAAAATTCTGGAATCAGCTGGAAGAATATGGGAATAAACTGGGAAAAATTCTGGAGTAAACTGAGAAAATTCTGGGATAAGGCAGGAAAAAATCTTGGGATCAGGTGGGAAAAATTCTGGGATCAGGTGGGAAAAATCCCAGGAAAAAATGGGGGAAATTCTGCGATTAACCAGGAAAAATCTTGGGATTCCACAGGAATAGGAAGCAAAATCCAGGAGAATTCCCAGAAAGTCTTTGGGAACATCGAAGGAAATCCTGGAGAACCTCAAGATCTTGGGATTGGGATCGGATCAAAGCTCCACAAATCCACCCAAAGCATTCCAGAACTTCAGGATTCCGTGGGAATGAAAAACAAAATCCAGGAGAATTCCCGGAAAATCCTTGGGAATGCCCAAGGAAATCTTGGAGAACCTCAAGATCTTGGAATTAGGATTGGCATGGGATTGAATCTCCACAAATCCACCCAAACCATTCCAGAACTTTGGCATTCCGTGGGAAACCGATTCCAGAAGAATTCCTCAAAAATACCTGGGAATGTCCATGGAAATCCTGGAATTACGGGATTGGAGCAGGATGGGATCAAAGCTCCACAAATCCCACCCAAACCATTCCAGAACTTCAGGATTCCGTGGGAATGAAAAACAAAATCCAGGAGAATTCCCGGAAAATCCTTGGAAACGCCCTTGGAGCACCACAAGATCTTGGAATTAGGATTGGGATGGGATTGAATCTCCACAAATCCCACCCAAACCATCCCAAAAGAAAAATTCCCAAAGAAAATCCAGCATTTCTTGGGACCTCCACTCAATCCCAACTCCTGGATCCCAAGAAAATCTTGGACCACCTCAGGATCTCGGGATTGGATCAAGATGGGATCAAATCTCCACAAATCCACCCAAACCATTCCAGAACTTCGGCATTCAGTGGGAATGAAAAACAAAATCCAGGAGAATTCCCGGAAAATCCTTGGGAATGCCCAAGGAAATCTTGGAGAACCTCAAGATCTTGGAATTAGGATTGGGATGGGATCGAATCCCCACAAATCCACCCAAAGCATTCCAGAACTTTGGCATTCCGTGGGAAGCAAAATCCAGGAGAATTCCTCAAAAATACCTGGGAATGTCCATGGAAATCCTGGAATTACGGGATTGGAGCAGGATGGGATCAAAGCTCCACAAATCCCACCCAAACCATTCCAGAACTTCAGGATTCCATGGGAATGAAAAACAAAATCCAGGAGAATTCCCGGAAAATCCTTGGGAATGTCCAAGGAAATCTTGGAGCACCTCAAGATCTTGGAATTAAGATTGGGATGGGATTGAATCTCCACAAATCCCACCCAAACCATCCCAAAAGAAAAATTCCCAAAGAAAATCCTGCATTTCTTGGGACCTCCACTCAATCCCAACTCCTGGATCCCAAGAAAATCTTGGACCACCTCAGGATCTCGGGATTGGATCAAGATGGGATCAAATCTCCACAAATCCACCCAAACCATTCCAGAACTTCGGCATTCAGTGGGAATGAAAAACAAAATCCAGGAGAATTCCCGGAAAATCCTTGGGAATGCCCAAGGAAATCTTGGAGACCCTCAAGATCTTGGAATTAGGATTGGGATGGGATTGAATCTCCACAAATCCACCCAAAGCATTCCAGAACTTTGGCATTCCGTGGGAAACCAATTCCAGGAGAATTCCTCAAAAATATTTGGGAATGTCCATGGAAATCCTGGAATTACGGGATTGGAGCAGGATGGGATCAAAGCTCCACAAATCCCACCCAAACCATTCCAGAAGTTCAGGATTCCATGGGAATGAAAAACAAAATAACGGAGAATTCCCGGAAAATCCTTGGGAATGTCCAAGGAAATCTTGGAGAACCTCCAGATCTTGGAATTAGGATTGGGATGGGATTGAATCGCCACAAATCCCACCCAAACCATCCCAAAAGAAAAATTCCCAAAGGAAATCCAGCATTTCTTGGGACCTCCACTCAATCCCAACTCCTGGATCCCAAGAAAATCTTGGACCACATCAGGATCTCAGGATTGGATCAAGATGGGATCAAATCTCCACAAATCCCACCCAAACCATTCCAGAACTTCGGCATTCAGTGGGAAACCAAATCCAGAGGAATTCCTCAAAAATATTTGGGAACATCCAAGGAAATCTTGGAGAACCTCAAGATCCTGGATGGGATGGGATAGGATGAAATCTCCACAAATCCCACCCAAACCATTCCAGAACTCCAAGATCCCACGGGAACACCAAACCAAACCCCAGAAAACGCCCAGAAAACCTCAAATCTCCCCCACGCACCTGTCCCGCTGCCTCCATCTTGACCTCATCCCCGGCTGGAATTTTGGGAACGCCGGCGGGCGGGGCCGGACACGCCTCCGCGGCCTCTCCCTTCTCCACCTTGACCTTGACGTCGTCCAGGCCGATCCCCGCCGCCGCCGCCGCTGCCACGCCCGGCTCCTTCTCGTCCTTGTCCAGCAGGTACCGCAGCAGCTGGTGGTCCTTGCTCTCCTTCTTCTTCTCCGCCTCCGCCATCCCGCAGCTCCCACCGGAATTCCCACCGCCGGAATTCCCAACGCCGCAATTCTCCTTCTTGTCGGGCTCGGCGGCGTCGGAGGGGCTGCCCTCCTGCAGCAGCCGGTGCAGGATCTTGTGCCGCTCCGTCAGCGAGCTGTGCGACGACGGGCACGGCGGAGCGGGCGCGGAGTTCCCGGGAATGCCGGCGCACGCCAAGGAATCCTTGGAGCTGGTGTCGGCGTCGTGGTGGTGCCGCAGCTGCTGCTCGGCCGTGCTGGCCAGCAGCTGCACCAGCCGGTGGCTCGTGCCTTGGGGACACTTCCCCCCGCCGCCGCCGCCGCCGCTGCTGGTGGCGTTGCCGTCCCCGCCGCCGCCGCCGCCGCCCTCGGCTCCGTGCGGAATTCCCGGCTCCGGGGCTTTGTCGGCGGCGCCGCTCTCCTGGAGCACGGAGGAGGCGTCCTTGGCGTCGCCCTTGGCGCGGCCGGGGGAGCTCTGGGAGCTCGGCTGCCTCAGGAAGGCCGGATTGGCCGGGGGCGAGTTGGGAAAAGGCCGGGAATTCCCCGACGACGAGGACGACGAGGATGAGGATGAAGCTGGGGAGTGCGTGGCTGGCGAGAAGGGAGCTCTGGATCTGGGAATCAAGCCGGGACTCCCTCGGTGCCGGAAGGGCGGCGCCGGGACCCCGGGGCTGTTCATGGGGGAGCCGCCGTGGGGCAGCGGGTGGGGGTTCCCGGCGCTTTGGCTTAAGGCAACGCTGGATGAGCCCAGCGGGCTCCCGAAGGCCCCGGGGTGGGGGGAGCCGTTGGGCGCGGGCAGGGGGGGCGGCAGCGCCAGCCCCGGCGCCGGGGGAACGCCGGGGTTCACCCTGGCCAGGGCCAGGCCCGGGGCGGGGGCGTCCTGGGGGGACAGAATTCCGTGATCCCTGCGTGGAAAAACGTGGGAAAAATCAGATTTTAGCTCGGTGTTGGTGGTCCTCGAAGATGTTCCGGCAGCGGGAATTCCAAAAATTCCGTGCCGGGAATTCCGGCTGCTCCGAGGCTTTCTAAGGGTTTGGAATTCCCAAATCCTGCTCGGACGGCAGGAAGGATCCCAAGAATTCCCTGCTTGGAATTCCGGCTGCTCCAAGGCTTTGGAATTCCCAGATCCTGTTCTGAAAACAGCAGGAATTCCAAAAAATTCCCTGCTTGGAATTCCGGCTGCTCCAAGGCTTTCTCAGGGTTTGGAATTCCCAAATTCTGCTCTGATGGCAGGAAGGATCCCAAGAATCCCCTGCATGGAATTCCAGCTGTTACAAACCTGGTTTTGGGCCTAGAATTCCCAAATTCTGCTCCATCAGCAGCAGGAATCTCAAAAATTCCCAGCTTAGAATTCTGCCTGCTCCAAAATTTTCTCAGGCTTTGGAATTCCCAGATCCTGTTCCGAGAACAGCATGAATTCCGAAAAATTCCCTGCTTGGAATTCCGGCTGCTCCAACCCTGGATTTGGGCCTGGAATTCCCAAATTCTGCTCTGATGGCAGAAAGGATCCCAAAAATTCCAATCCCAAACCCAATCCTAATCTCAATCCAAATTCCAGGCCCAATCCTGATCCCAATACTAATCCCAATCCCAATTCTAATCTCAATGACAATCCCAATTCCAGACCCAATCCCAATCCTAAACCTAATCCCAACTCTAATCCCAACCCCAATTCCAATTCCAGTCTAAATCCTAATCCTAATCCCAAAACAATCCTAATTCCAATTCTAATCCTAATCCCAATTCCAATTCCAATCCCCAAACCAATCCCAATCCCATCCTAATTCCATCCCAATCCCAATCCTAAACCCGATCCTAATTCCAATCCCAATCTCAATCCCGATCCCATTCCTAATCCTAATCCTAAACCTAATTCCAGTCTCAAACCCAAAACCAATTATAATCCCAATTCCAATCCCCAAAACCCATCCCAACCCTAATATTAATTCCAATTCCAATTCCAATTCCAATCCCAATCCTAATCCTAAACCTAATTCCAATCCCAGTCCCAAAACAATCCTAATTCCAGTCCCAGTCCCAAAACCAATCCCAATCCCAATCCGAATCCTGATTCCAATCCCAATCCAAAAACCAATCCCAATCCTACTCCTAATTCCAATTCCAATCCCAATCTCAATCCTAAACTTAATTCCAATCCCAGTCCCAATCCTACTCCTAATTCCAATTCCAATCCCAATCTCAATCCTAAACTTAATTCCAATCCCAGTCCCAATCCCAATCCTAATTCCAATTCCAATCCCAATCTCAATCCTAAACCTAATTCCAATCCCAACCCCGAAACCAATTATAATCCAACTTCCAATCGCCAAACCAATCTCAGTCCCAATCCCAATCCCAATCCAATCTCAATCCCAATCCCCATTCCTGTCTCAATCCCAATCCCAATCCCAATCCAGCGCCGAGGACCCAGGGAATGCCCGCATGAAGTCGAGGCCAGATTTCCAGGAATAATTCCTCACCCAGAGCGTGAAAACCCCTGGAAAAATTTTCCTTAGAAAACACCCAAAATTCCCAAAACCTCCAGAACTCCAGGAAAAACTCAAAAGTGGGAATAAAAGAACGGGAAAAATTCCCAAAAATGTGGAAAAACCCAGGGTGGGATCAGCGCCCGGAGCTTCATCCCTGCCCCATCTGGGTGATTCCTGGCACCGACCCCAGCCGGGATTCCGAGGAATTCCATGGAATTCGGAGGGATTTGGTGGAAATTCCATGGAATTCCGAGGGATTGCCGGGAGCTCCGTACCTCTCGATGACGTGGATGCCCATGATGAAGGGCTGCAGCTCCGGGCTCGAGGGGTAGCAGAGCTTGCACTTGGTGTGGGCGCTCAGCACGGAGCCGTCGCTCAGCGTGAAGCGGTACGAGGGGCTGAAGGCCGTGCCCCGCGTCATCACTGCGGAGAAACACACACAATTCCAGGGAAAAATATGGGAAAAGATGGGAAAATCCAGGGAAAATCCAAAAAAAATCCCCAGAAAATCCTAAAAATGGGAATAACAATAAGGGAGGATCAGCACGGAGCTGTCACTCAGCGTGAGGGGGATGAGGGGCTCAAGGCCGTGCCAGGGCCCTGCCCCATCACTGAGGGGGAAAACACTGAATTCCAGGGAAAATCATGGAAAAATCCCAAGAAAATCCCAAAAAATCCCAATCCAATCCCAAAAACCTCAATCCAATTCCAATTTGATCCCAAAAACCCCAACAGGGCCCAGGCAGGATCAGCACAGAGCCGTCTCTCAGCGTGAGGGGGATAAGGGACTGAAGGCCCTGCTGGGGTTATCACTGAGGGAAAAATCATTGAATTCCAGGAAAATCCTATGAAAAAAAAGAGAAAATAAAAAATAAACCTGAAAAAAAATCCCCAAACCCCCAATTCAATGGAATTCTGATCCCAAAAACCCCAACAGAGCACAGGGAGGATCAGCACGGAGCTGTAGCTCAGTGCGACTGGGACAAGGGGCGAAGGGCGGTACTGGAGTCATCACTGAGGGGAAAAACACTGAATTACAGGAAAATTCTCAGAAAAATCTTGTTAAAATGCTGACAAAATCCCAATCCAGTCCAAAAAAACCCAAATCAATGAAAATCTAATCCCAAAAATCCCAACAAAGCCCACGGAGGGTCAGCACGGAGCCGTCGCTCAGCGTGAAGCGGTACGAGGGGCTGAAGGCCGTGCCCCGCGTCATCACTGGGGAGAAACACACACAATTCCAGGGAAAAATATGGGAAAAGATGGGAAAATCCAGGGAAAATCCAAAAAAAATCCCCAGAAAATCCTAAAAATGGGAATAACAATAAGGGAGGATCAGCACGGAGCTGTCACTCAGCGTGAGGGGGATGAGGGGCTCAAGGCCGTGCCAGGGCCCTGCCCCATCACTGAGGGGGAAAACACTGAATTCCAGGGAAAATCATGGAAAAATCCCAAGAAAATCCTGACAAAATCCCAATCCAATCCCAAAAACCTCAATCCAATTCCAATTTGATCCCAAAAACCTCAACAGGGCCCAGGCAGGATCAGCACAGAGCCCTCACTCAGCGTGAGAGGGACAAGGGGCTGAAGGCCCTGCTGGGGTTATCACTGAGGGAAAAATCATTGAATTCCAGGAAAATCCTATGAAAAAAAAGAGAAAATAAAAAATAAACCTGAAAAAAAATCCCCAAACCCCCAATTCAATGGAATTCTGATCCCAAAAACCCCAACAGAGCACAGGGAGGATCAGCACGGAGCTGTAGCTCAGTGCGACTGGGACAAGGGGCGAAGGGCGGTACTGGAGTCATCACTGAGGGGAAAAACACTGAATTACAGGAAAATTCTCAGAAAAATCTTGTTAAAATGCTGACAAAATCCCAATCCAGTCCAAAAAAACCCAAATCAATGAAAATCTAATCCCAAAAATCCCAACAGGGCCCAGGGAGGATCAGCACGGAGCTGTCGCTCAGCGTGAAGAGTTACGAGGGGCTGAGGGCCCTGCTGGGGTCATCACTGAGGGGAAAAACACTGAATTCCAGAGAAAAACATAGAAAAATTCTGAGAAAATCAAGGGAAAATCCACATCTAGTCCCAAAAACCCTAATTCAATGGAATTCTGATCCCAAAAACCACAACAGGGCCCGGGCAGGATTAGCACGGAGCGGTCGCTCAGCGTGAGGGGGACACGGGTTAGGACAGTACTGGAGTCATCACTGAGAGGAAAAAAACTGAAATACAGGAAAATCCCGGGAAAAACCTCAAGAAAATCCTGAAAAAAATCCAAATCCAATCCAAAAAACCCAATTCAATGAAAATATAATCCCAAAAACCCCACTAAGGCCCAGGGAGGATCAGCACAGAGCCGTCGCTCAGCGTGAAGCGGTACAAGGGGCTGAAGGCCGTGCCCTGCGTCATCACTGGGGAAAAACACACAGAATTCCAAGGAAAAATATGGGAAAAGCTGGGAAAATGCTGAGAAAATCCTAAAAATCATGACAGGGCAAAGGGAAAGTCAGCATGGAACCATCTCTCAGTGTGAGGGGAATGAGGGGCTCAAGGCCGTGCCAGGGCCCTGCCTCATCACTGAGGGGGAAAACACAGAATTCCAGGGAAAATCCTGGAAAAAATCCTGAGAAAACTCGCCAAAATCCCAATCTAAACCCAAAAACCCCCATGCAATTCAATTTGATTCCAAAAACCTCAACAGGGCCCAGGGACGGCCAGCACGGAGCTGTCGCTCAGTGTGAGGGGGACAAGGGGCGGAGGGCCCTGCTGGGGTCATCACTGAGGGGAAAAACACCGAATTGCAGAGGAAAATATGGGAAAATCACAGAAAATTATAAAAGTCCTGAAAAAATCCCCAAAAATCCCAATTCAATGGAAATCCGATCCCAAAAACCCCAATAGGGCACAGGGAGGACAAGCATGGAGCTGTCCCTCAGCCTGAAGGGGATAAGGGCCTGAGGGCTGTGCTGGGGTTATCACTGAGAGAAAAACCACTGAATTCCAGGAAAATTCTGGGAAGATACTGAGAAAATCAAAATTAAATCCAAATTCAATCCCAAAAACCCCAATTCAATGAAAATCTAATCCCAAAACCCCCAACAGGGCCAGGGAGGATCAGCACAGAGCTGTCCCTCAGCATGAAAGGGGTGAGGGCCTGAGGGCGGTGCCGGGGTCAACACTGAGGGAAAAGACACTGAATTGCAGGAAAATCCCAAGAAAATCTCAAGAAAATCCTGAGAAAATCCCAATCCAATTAAAACAAAAACAATTCAATGAAAATCTAATCCCAAAAACCCCAACAGGCCAGGGAAGATCAGCACAGAGCTGTCCCTCAGCGTGAAGGGGATGAGGGCCTGGGGGCTGTGCCCCACTTCATCACTGAGGGAAAAACCACTGAATTCCATGGATAATTGTGCAAAAATTCAAAAAAACTCCACGAAGATTCCGAGGAAATCCCAAGAAAATCCTAAAAATCGTGATAGAACCCAGGGAGTATCAGCACAGACCCATTGCTCAGCCTGAAGGGGACGAGGGCCTGAGGGCCAGGCCCCCACATCATCACTGAGGGAAAACCACTGAATTCCAGGAAAAACATGGAAAAATCCCACAAAAACCCCTCAACAATCCCAAAACACCGCCACCACTCACAAAAAACCACCTTACCATCATCACCTCCCCAAAAAAACCCCCAAACCCTCCCAAAATGAAACAATCCCACACACCAACCCCGCCACTACAAGGCCGCCATTTTCTCCTCCTCTTCCCAACCTGCAGCGGGAACAAACCCACCCCAAATCCGGGGATTTTCCCCGTTTTTCCTCAAGGATTTGATTCCCAGGGGGAAAAGGCAGCGGGTACCTTCCTGAAAGAGCTGCTTGGCGTAGGAGGGCTCGCGGCCCTGGGGCTGGAAGAAGGCGTAGATGCATTTCCGCACCAGATCCTCCCAGCCCGTCCGGCCGGCCGCGCGCAGAGAGCTCGTGTCGATGGAGATGATCTTTCCTGGGGGAAAACAGGAGGATTTGGGGAGATTTGGGGGATTTGGGATGTTGGGAGTGGTCAAAGGAATGGTTGGATGGAATGGGATTGAGGGTCTGTGGATGCCACCCCAAACAGTTTCTGGATTTTGGGATTAGGGGTGGATCAAAATCCATCCAGAAGGATTTTTATGGGATTCAGGGATGGAAAAGGGAAGGTAAATCTCTCAGATTTCAAGGGAATTCCCAAAATTCCTTCCCAGAGAGGAGCTGGGATGGGGATGGATCCAATGCCAGGCTGGGAGAGCTGGGAATGGAGGGAATTCCCTGGGAAAGGGGAAATGGGATTGGGGAAGGAATTCCCAGAGAATCCCTGGGAGTGTCCCAGGAAAGGTTGGACCAATCTGGGATCATGGGATCAGAGAATGGGATGGGATTGAAGGCCCATGGATCCCATCCCAAACCATTCTGAGACTGTGGGCTCAAGGATGGATCAAAATCCATCCTGAGGGATTTTTTATGGGATTTGGGGATGGAAAAGGGAAGGGAGATCCCCGATATTCCCAAGGGAATTCCTGAAATTCCTTCCCAGAGAGGAGCTGGGATGGGGATGGATCCAACGCCAGGCTGGGAGAGCTGGGAATGGAAGGAATTCCCTGGGAAAGGGGAAATGGGATTGGGAAAGGAATTCTGGAGTTCTCAGAGAATCCCTGGGAGCACTCGAGGAAAGCTTGGAGAATCCTGGAATTGGGACTGGATGGGAATGAATCTCCCCAAATCCCACCCAACCCATTCCGGAATTCCACCACTCACTCCCACGACCCCCAGAGCCCCAAAATCCGGGGAATTCATCCCGGAATCCCGGGAACGTTTGGGATGTACCTGTGGTGTCCTGCTTGGTGACGAAGGACTCGGTGGGGGCGGGGGCGGCCGGGCGCGGCAACCTCCGGGCGATGCAGATCAGACACGACTGGAAATCTGGGAAAAACACCGGGAAAAACACCAGGAATGCCGGAACCGCCCCGGCTCTGAGCTCACACCTCGCTCACGGCTCTCATCCCCTGCCCTGGAAGCGTCTCCCTGAGGAAATGGGATGGAATTCCCTGAAATTCCCTGGGAAGAGCTCGGGGGGGTTAACTGGGGAGGGCTCTGGGATGATGGAATTCCAGGGGTTGTTGGGAGTTGCTGCTGAAACACCGGGATTTGGGCCCTCTGGGTGGGAGATCCTGTGGGAATTGCGGGGTTCATCCTGGGAACGTGGTGGCAAAAGAGGGATGGGAGAGTGAGGAGGGATCCAGCCCTGTCCCCAACCCCAATCCCGGGCCTGCATTCCCAGCCAATCCCAATCCCAATCCCCAATCCCATCCCAATCCCAACCCAGCCCATCCTGACTGTGCTCCATCCCAATCCTGATCCCAACTCCAATCCCATCTCAATCCCATCTCAATCCCATCTAATCCCAATCCCCATCCCAATCTCAATCCCAATCCCATCCCAATCCCAACCCAGCCCATCCTAACTCTGCTCCATCCCAATCCCAATCCAAATTCCCTCTAATCTGAATCCCATCCCATCTGAATCACATCCCATCCTGTCCAATCCCAATCCCACACTGCATTCCCAGCCCTAATCCTAATCCCAATTCCAATCCTTCTCCATTCCATCCTACCCCAAACTTAATCCTAATTTTGCTTTAACATCCCAACCCTATCCCAATCCCAATCCTGCTCCATCCTATCCCAGTCCCATCCCATCCCAACCTATCCCATCCCTGCTCTGCCGTCCAATCACAATCATCCCACACTGCTATTCCATCCCAACCCCAACCCCAACCCCAATCCCAATCCCAATCCCATTCCAATCCTGCATTCCCACCCCATCCCAATCCTGCACTGTCATCCCATTCCCCTCCTGCTCCATCCCAATCCCAATCCCATCCCAATTCTGCATTTCCATCCCATCCAATCCCAAACCTCATCCATTCTGCTCTCCCATCCATTCCCAATCCCAATCCCAATCCCAATCTGCAATCCGATCCCATATCAATCCCAACCCCAATCCCCATCCTATCCATCCTAATCCCAATCCCAGTCCTGCAATCCCATCCCACATCAATCCCAATTCAATCCCAATCCTGCAATCCCATCCCACATCAATCCCAATCCCAATCCTCGCGCCATCCTTCCCAATCCCAATTCAATCCCAATCCTGCAATCCCATCCCACATCAATCCCAATCCCAATCCTCATGCCATCCTTCCTAATCCCAATCTCAATGCCATCCATCCAAATCCCAATCCCAATCCCAATCCCAATCCCAATCCCAATGCCATCCATCCTTATCCCAATCCCCATGCCAAATCCCAACCCCAATCCCCATCCTATCCATCCTAATGCCAATCCCAATCCTGCGATCCCATCCCACATCAATCCCAATCCCAATCCTCATGCCATCCTTCCTAATCCCAATCCCAATCCCAATCCTGCAATACCATTCCACATGAATCCCCATCCCAATCCTCATGCCATCCTTCCTAATCCCATTCTCAACGCCATCCATCCTAATCCCAATCCCAATCCCAATCCCAATCCCAATCCCAATCCCAATGCCATCCATCCTTATCCCAATCCCCATGCCAAATCGCAACCCCAATCCCCATCCTATCCATCCTAATGCCAATCCCAATCCTGCGATCCCATCCCACATCAATCCCAATCTCAATACTCCTACCATCCATCCTAATCCCAGTCCCAATCCCAACCCCAATCCCAACCCCAAACCCCATCCCAACCCCAATCCCAATCCCACATCCCAAATCCCAAATCCCAGCCCCACCTTCTCCCTCCTCCTGGAAGGCGCGGGGCTGGCTGACGGTGAAGCACTGCATGGCCTCGTAGCGCTGCCGCAGCTCCGCCTGCTCCGCCCCGGCCTCGTCCGGCGGCCGCACCAGCATCCGGCACTGGAACGTGTGGCTGCCCCGGCGCGACGGCTCCTGCGGCCACGGCACCCCGTTCACTGCCAGGAAAAATGGGGAAAAAAACGGGAATTTGGGATGTGGGAATTCCCAAAGATCCCCGGGATCTGGGGCTCCGCACCAGCACCCGGCACTGGAACGTGTGGCGGCCCCGGCGCGACGGCTCCTGCGGCCACGGAACCCCCTTCACTGAGGGGGGAAAATGGGAATTGGGGATGTGGGGGTGATCAATAATCATGGAATTGTGGGATTCCCAAAGATCCCTGGGATTTAAGGAGCCAGAATTCCCAAAAGATCCTTGGGATTTGAGGAACCAGGCTGGGAAAAATCCAGCCAGAATTCCCAAAGGTCTCTGGGATTTGAGGAGCCAGAATTCCCAAAGGTCTCTGGGATTCGAGGAGCCAGAATTCCCAAAGATCCCTGGGATTTGAGGAGCCAGAATTCCCAAAGATCCTTGGGATTTGAGGAACCAGGCTGGGAAAAATCCAGCCAGAATTCCCAAAGATCCCTGGGATTTGAGGAGCCAGAATTCCCAAAGGTCTCTGGGATTCGAGGAGCCAGAATTCCCAAAGGTCTCTGGGATTCGAGGAGCCAGAATTCCCAAAGGTCTCTGGGATTTGAGGAGCACAAATCCATTCAGAACACCCAAAGATCCCTGGGACTGAAGGAAATGAAAAAAAAAACTTTTGAAAATAATAGAGAAACAAAAAATAAACAAAACCAGGAATTAAAATAAAATCTAAACAATGAAAAAATAACTAAAAACAAAATTGAAAAAAATAATAATAAAATTTAATAAATAAATAGCAACGAAACAAAAAATAAATACAAAACAAAAATGGAAAAAATCGAAATAATTACAAAAAAAGAAAAAATTAAAAGAAATAAAAAGTGAAGGAATTAAAAAGGATAAAAGTAAATTTTAAAAGATTCAATGAAAATAAAACCACAAACGCAAAAATGAAAATATAAACAGTAAATTAAACATAAAATAAAAATAAACACAGAAAAATGAAGTAAAATTTGAATAAAAATTAAAATAAAAATAAATTAAACTAGATTAAAATAAATGAAAAAGAAAAAGAAAAAAAACTTCAAATTTTTTTTAAATTAATAAACCCCCCGATCCCAACAACTCCAGCCCCCACCCCCTCTCCCAATCCTTGTGTCCATTCCTGAATTTCCCCAAATTTTCCGTGATTTTCCATGATTTTCCCAAATTTTGCTGAATTTTCTGGGATTTTCCCCTGGAATTTTCCGTGATTTTCCCCGGATCTCCCGGATTTGCGGCCGTGTCCGTACCGAGGGATTTGGGGAGCAGGTTCTTGACGAACTCGGCGTGGTCGCCCACGTGCAGGATGCTGTACACGCTGGAGTTCATCAGCTCCTCCTGCCCGTAGCCCAGGTACCCCGTCACGTTCTCCGACACGAACACGATGCGCCCCTCGCGGTTCACCACGAAAAAGAACCCGTCCAGGGCCTGGAATGAGGGAAAAACGGGAAAAAATTCCAAGGTTTTATCCAAAATATCTCAAAAATGGGAAATAATCCCAAGGTTTTATCGCAAATATCCCATCGCGTTCTCCGACGCGAACGCAATCCGCCACTCCAAATCGAAAATGATGAAAAGCCCAGGGCTTGGACAGGAAAGAATTCCAAAGTTTTATCCTGAATATCCCAAAAACAGGAAAGAATTCCAAGGTTTTATCCAAAATATCTCAAAAAATGGAAATAATCCCAAGGTTTTATCGCAAATATCCCATCGCGTTCTCCGACACGAACACGACGCGCCCCTCGCGGTTCACCACGAAGTAAAACCCGTCCAGGGCCTGGGAAGAGGGAAAATTCCAAGGTTTTATCAAAAATAGCACAAAAATGGGAAAAAACCAGGAAAAAATGCCAAGGTTTTATCCCAAATATCCCGTCATGTTCTCCGACACGAACGTGATCCGACCCTTCGAGGTTCACCACTGAGAGAAGCCCATTCAGAGCCAGGAATGAGGAAAAAATTCCAGAGGTTTTACCCTAGATATCCCAAAAAAGGAAAAACACTGCAAGGTTTGATCTCAAATACCACAAAAACGGTAAAAAAATTCCAAGGTTTCATCCCAAATTTCCCGTCAGGTTCTCCAACGCGAACACAATCCGCCACTGCAAGTCGAAAATGATGAAAAGCCCAGGGCTTGGACAGGAAAGAATTCCAAAGTTTTATCCAGAATCTCCCAAAAACGGGAAAGAATTCCAAGGTTTTATCCAAAATATCTCAAAAAATGGAAATAATCCCAAGGTTTTTTATCGCAAATATCCCGTCGCGTTCTCCGACACGAACACGATGCGCCCCTCGCGGTTCACCACGAAGTAAAACCCGTCCAGGGCCTGGAATGAGGGAAAAACGGGAAAGATTTGCAAGGTTTTATCAAAAATATCTCAAAAATGGGAAATAATCCCAAGGTTTTATTGCAAATATCCCATCGCGTTCTCCGACGCGAACACGATGCACCACTCCAAGTCGAAAATGATGAAAAGCCCAGGGCTTGGACAGGAAAGAATTCCAAAGTTTTATCCTGAATATCCCAAAAACGGGAAAGAATTCCAAGGTTTTATCCAAAATATCTCAAAAAATGGAAATAATCCCAAGGCTTTATCGCAAATATCCCATCGCGTTCTCTGACACGAACACGATCCGCCCCTCGTGGTTCACCACGAAGAAAAACCCGTCCAGGGCCTGGGAAGAGGGAAAAACGGGAAAGATTTGCAAGGTTTTATCAAAAATATCTCAAAAATGGGAAATAATTGCAAGGTTTTATCCCAAATATCCCATCGCGTTCTCCGACGTGAACCTAATCCGCCACTCCAAGTCGAAAATGATGAAAAGCCCAGGGCTTGGACAGGAAAGAATTCCAAAGTTTTATCCTGAATATCCCAAAAACGGGAAAGAATTCCAAGGTTTTATCCAAAATATCTCAAAAAATGGAAACAATTCCAAGGTTTTTTATCGCGAATATCCCATCGCGTTCTCCGACACGAACACGATGCGCCCCTCGTGGTTCACCATGAAGAAAAACCCGTCCAGGGCCTGGGAAGAGGGAAAAGATTCAAAGATTTTTGTCAAAAATAGCACAGAAATGGAAAAAAATTCCAAGGTTTTATCTCAAATATCACGAAAATGGGAAAGAATTCCAAGGTTTTATCCAAAATATCTCAAAAAATGGAAAGAATTCCAAGGTTTTGTCCCAAACGTCCCGTCACGGTCTCCGACGTGAACGCCAGCCGGCCCTCGCGGGTCACCGCCAACAAGAACCCGCCCAGGGCCTGGAGCAGGAATGGAATCCCAAAGGGGGATCGCGGAAGGGGAGGAGAACGAAATTCCAGAGGGCGCTCCCAGAGCAGGGAGGAGATTCCGTGGGAAACTCGGTGGGATCTTGAGCGTGGAGAAAATTCCAGGGGAAACCGGGTGGAGTCTTGGCCGTAGAGAAGGTTCCTTCAAAGCTTCACTGGAGCTCCATGCTGGGAGTTCCAGGATTCCAGCTGGGATCAAAGATTCCAGTCCTCAAATCCCAAAATTCCAGTTGGGATCCAAGATCCGCCTTGGTCATTCCCACGGATTTGGGTCCTTGAGTGTGGAGAAGGTTCCCTCAGAGCTTGGCTGGTCTCCCGCTCTGGGAGCTGCAGGATTCCAGCTGGGATCCAAGATCCACCTTGGCCATTCCTGGATTTGAGTCCTCACACCCCAGGAACCCAGGTGGGAACAAAGATTTGGCTCCTCAAATCCCAAAATTCCAACTGGGTTCAGAGACCCACCTTGACTTTTCCTGGAATCCCAAGATTCCAGTTGGGATCCAAAATCCACCTTGGTCATTCCCATGGATTCCCATGGGTTTGGCTCCTTGAGTGTGGAGAACATTCCATGGAAAACCGGGTGGGTCCTTGAGTGTGGAGAAGGTTCTGGGCAAGTCTGGCCGGGTTCCCACTCCGGGAATTCCAGGATTCCATTTGGGATCCAAGACCCACCTTGGCCATTCCAAAGGATTCCCATGGGTTTGGCTCCGGATTCCCACTCTGGGGATTCCAGGATTCCAGCTGGGACCCGAGACCCACCTGGGTCATTCCTGGGTTTGAGTCTCCAGATCTGAGGATTCCATGCGGGACCCAAGGCCCACCCTGGTTTTTCCCAGTCCTGGTCCTGATCCTGATCCCAACCATAATCCCAGTCCCAATCCCAACCCCTTTTCCTCTGGAACTCCCAGCTCCTGGAAAATCTCCCTTCCATTCCAACCCCACAAAAACCTGGGACCGAACCCCAAATCCCAAAATCTAATCCCAAAAATCTGGGGTTAAATCCCCAAAACCTAAACTCTAAAACTCGGGATTAAAGCTCCCAAACCCCATAAAAACCTGGAATTAAAGCTCCCAAACCCCATAAAAACCTGGGATTAAAATCCCAAAACCCCATAAAAACCTGGGATTAAAACCCCAAAACCCCCATAAAAAACCTGGGATTGAACCTCCAAATCACAAAATTCCAACCCTAAAACCTGGAATCAAAACCCCACAAAAACCAGGGATTGAAGGCCCAAACCCCAACATTCCAACCTTAAAACCCAGAATTAAAGTCCCAAAACCCCAAAATAACCTGAGATTAAAGCCCCAAACCCCATAAAAACCTGGGATTAAGACCCCAAAACCTGGGATTAAAGCCCCAAATCCCATAAAAACCTGGGATTAAGACCCCAAAACCTGGGATTAAAGCCCCAAACCCCAACAAACATTCCAACCCTAAAACTCAGGATTAAAGCCCCAAAACTAGAAAAAAACCTGGGATTAAAACCCCGAAACTCCATAAAAACCTCGGATTAAGCCCCCAAAACCTGGGATTAAAGTCCCAAATCCCCACATTCCAACCCTAAAACCCGGGATTAAAGCCCCAAAACCCCATAAAAACCTGGGAGTAAAACCCCAAAACTCCACAAAAACCTGGGATTAAAACCCCATAAAAACTTGGGATTAAAACCCCATAAAAACCTGGGAGTAAAACCCCATAAAGTCCAGAATTAAACCCCCATAAAACCTGGGATTAAAGTCCCAAAACCCCATAAAATCATGGGATTAAAACCCCAAAACCCCATAAAAACCTGGGATTGAACCTCCAAATCACAAAATTCCAACCCTAAAACCTGGAATCAAAATCCCATAAAAACCTGGGATTAAAGCCACAAACCCCAAAATAACCTCAGAGTAAAGCCCCAAACCCCAACATTCCAACCTTAAAACCCAGAATTAAAGTCCCAAATCCCCATGAAAACCTGGGATTAAAGCCCAAAACCCCAAAATAACCTGGGACTAAAGCCCCAAAACCCCACAAAAACCTGGGATTAAGACACCAAAACATGGGATTAAAGCCCCAAATCCCCAAAATAACCTGGGATTAAAGCCCCAAACCCCAACAAACGTTCCAACCCTAAAACCCGGGATTAAAGCCCCAAAACTTCACAAAAATCTGGGATTGAAACCCCATAAAAACCTGGGATTGAAACCCCATAAAAACCTGGGATTAAAACCCCATAAAAACCTGGGATTAAACCCCTGAAACTCCACATAAACCTGGGATTAAAACCCCCCAAAAACTTGGGATTAAAACCCCACAAAAACCTGGGAGTAAAACCCCACAAAATCCAGGATTAAACCCCCACAAAACCTGGGATTAAAGCCCCAAAACCCCACAAAAATTTGGGATTAAAGCCCCAAAACCCCACAAAAACCCCGGATTAAACCCCCCAAGCCCCAAATTTTGCTCCTTTTCGGGATTTTTCCGGGAATTGCGCTCCCACCTCGAGCAGGAGCGGCCCAAATCCCAAAATCCAAATTCTATAATTGTGGGATTAAAGCCCCAAAACCCCACAAAAACCCCAGATTAAACCCCCCAAGCCCCAAATTTTGCTCCTTTTTGGGATTTTTCCGGGACTTGCGCTCCCACCTCGAGCAGGAGCGGCCCCAGCGACTCCTTCTCGATGACGCCCTGGCTGCTGGAGGAGATGTCGGATTTCTGCACGTCGTCATCCGGCGTTTTCTCTGCAAAAATCAACCCAAAAATACGAATTTTCCATTTTTTTAACCCAAATCCACCTCAAATATCAAATTTGGGTTTTTTTCCCCTCATTACATTCTGAAAAAAATGGAAATTTTCAATTTTTCAACCCAAATTTTGTGGGGAAAATCAAATTTTTTCTTTTTTTTTTCTGGAGTTTAATTCTGGGTTTTTTCTGCTCTTTGGGCAGGTGAATCTGGAGATTGGAGTCAATATTTCCAACAAATTTTCCTTGTTATTTAAAATTATTTTATCTGTTTTATCCAGAATTCTTCTGCAACTTTCTCAGATTTTTTCCTGATTTTTCCATGAATTTTTCCACAAATTTCTCCCCAAATTTTCCCGGAATTTTTCTCTGAATTTTCCCCCAAACTTCTCCCCCATTTCCCCAAAAATTTCCTCTGAATTCTCCCTTTTTTTTGCAAATTTTCCCCAATTTTTCCCCCCGATTTTTTCCCAAATTTCCCCCCAAAATTTCCCCAAATTTTCTTCCAATTTTCCCCCACATTTTTCCTGATTTTTTCCCAAATTTTCTCCGGTTTTGCCCTGGGTTTCTCTTGATTTTGACAAATTTCCCCCAAATTTTCCCCCAATTCTCCCCAACTTTTACACAAACTTCCCCCAAATTTTCCCCAACTTTTCCCCAAATTTCCCCTCCATTTCCCCCCAATTCTTCTCAATTTTTCCCACATTTTTCCACTTTGTCCTGATTTTTCCAATTTCCCCCCAAACTTTCCCTAAATTTTCCCTGAAATCTCCTGAATTTCTCCCAAAATTTCACAGGAATTTTCCCCAAAATATTCCCGAATTTCCCCCACATTTTTCATGACTTTTTCACAAATTTTTCCCCCCATTTTTTCCCCGTCTTCCCAGAATTTTTCAAGAATTTTCCCCAAATTATCCCTGATTTTTCCCTGCATTTCTCCCAATTTTTTCCCTGAACTTCCCCCAACTTTTCCCTGGGTTTTCCCCAAAAGTTCCCCTGATTTTTCCCTTTTTTCACCCACATTTTCCCCGAATTTTTCCCAATCATTTCCCTGATATTGCCCAATATTTTCCTGAATTTCCCCAATTTCCCCCTGATTTTTTCCCCCTTTGTTTTTAAAGTTTTCTCTGGATTTTTCCCAATTTTTTTGGATTATACTCCAATTTTTCCTGATTTTTTCCTAAGCCTCACCCAAATTTGCCCTGAGCTTTTCCCATGATTCTTCCTCCATTTTTCCCAATATTCCCCCAAACTTCACCAAAACTTTCCCCAAGTTATTCTCCATTTTTCCCCAAAATTTCCCTGAATTCATCCCAAATTATCCTCAATTTTCCCTGGTTTTTCCCTGCATTTTTCCCAAGCTTCCCCTGCATTTCCCCAAATTTCCCCTAAACTTTCCCTGGATTTCCCCCCCAAATTTTCCTCTTCTCCCCAATTTTCCCCCAATTTTTCCCAATATTTCCCCAAATTTTCCCCAAATTTTCCCCAAATTTTCCTCCATTTTCCCCAAATTTTCATCCATTTTTTCCCAAATTTTCCCCAAATTTTCATCCATTTTTCCCCAAATTTTTCATCCCTTTTTTCCCAAATTTTTCCCACATTTTCCCAACATTTTTCCCCAATTTCCCACCCTGCTCGAGGCGCTTGATCTGCTGGATCTGCTCCACGTTTTTTTTTCAGGCTGTGCCCAATTTTTCCCAAATTTTCCCCACAAGTCCCCTCTATTCCCCCTGCATTTCCCCCCAATTTTCCCCTTTTCCCCCCATTTTTCACCCATTTTTCCCTGAATTTTCTTGACATTTCCCTCACTTTTTCCCCAAATTCCCCCCAACTTTTTCCCAATTTTTGCTGAATTTCCCCAAATTTCCCACCCCTTTACCCCTGATTTTCCCCCAATTTTCCCCCCAATTTTTCTAAATTTCCCACATTTCTCCCCCAAATTTTCCACCATTTTCCCTTTTTTTTCCCAATTTCCCCTAATTTTTCTCCCCATTTTCACCCAAATTTTCCTGAATCTTCCCCAAACATCCCCCAATTTTCTTCCATTTTTCCCTCTATTTCCCCACATTTTCCTCCATTTTCACCCAATTTTCATCCATTTTTTCCCAAATTTTCCCCCAATTTTCATCCATTTTTTCCCAATTTTTTCCCAAATTTTCATCCATTTTTTCCCAGATTTTTCCCAAATTTTCATCCATTTCCCCCCAATTTTTCCAAATTTCCCACATTTCTCCCCCAAATTTTCCACCATTTTCCCTTTTTTTTCCCCAATTTTTTCCTAAATTTTCTCCCCATTTTCACCCAAATTTTCCTGAATCCTCCCCAAACATCCCCCAATTTTCTTCAATTTCTCCCTCTATTTCCCCACATTTTCCTCCATTTTCCCCAAATTTTCCTCCATTTTTTTCTCAACTTTTTCCCAAATTTTCATCCATTTGTTCCCAAATTTTCCCCGAATTTTCATCCATTTTTTTCTCAACTTTTTCCCAAATTTTCATCCATTTTTTCCTCAAATTTTTCCCAAATCTTCATCCATTTTTTCCCAATTTTTCCCAAATTTTCATCCATTTCTTCCCAAATTTTTCCCAATTTTTTCCCAACTTTTCCCCCCATTTTCCCCCAATTTCCCACCCTACTTGAGGCGCTTGATCTGCTGGATCTGCTCCACAGTTTTTTTCAGGATGTGCCAAATTTTTTCCCAAATTTTTATCCATTTTTTCCCCAATTTTTCCCAAACTTTCCTCCATTTTTTCCCAAATTTTTCCCTAATTTTCCCCCCAATTTTCCCCATTCCCCACCCTGCTCGAGGCGCTTGATCTGCTGGATCTGGTCCACGGTTTTTTTCAGGATGTGCCCCTGCTCGGGTTTGGCCCCGAGCGAGTCGAGCTCGCCCAGGTTGGCCGAGAGCAGCTCGGCCAGCTCGGCCAGGTAGCGCTGCTCCTGCTCACGGGCGACGCTTATCCGCGCTGAAAAATAAAAATAAATAAAAATAATTCATAAATAATTCATAAATAATTCATGTTTTATTTATTTATCCCAAATATTCCCCATTCACAGAAGCTCGGCCAGGTAGCGCTGCTCCTGCTCCCGCCGACGCTTATCCGCGCTGAAAAATAAAAATAAATAAAAATAATTCATAAATAATTCATAAATAATTCATGTTTTACTTATTTATCCCAAATATTCCCCATTCACAGCAGCCCGGCCAGGCAGCGCTGCTCCTGCTCACGGCGACGCTTATCCGCGCTGAAAAATAAAAATAATTAAAAATAATCATAAATAATTCATATTTAATTTATTTATCCCAAATATTCCCCATTCACAGCAGCTCGGCCAGGTAGCGCTGCTCCTGCTCACGGCGACGCTTATCCGCACTGAAAAATAAAAATAATTCATAAATAATTCATAATTTATTCATGATTTAATTCTTTATCCCAAATATGCCCCATTCAGAGCAGCTCGGCCAGGCAGCGCTGCTCCTGCTCACGGCGACGCTTATCCGCGCTGAAAAATAAAAATAAATAAAAATATTCATATTTAATTTCTTTATCCCAAATATTCCCCATTCAGAGCAGCTCGGCCAGGTAGCGCTGCTCCTGCTTGCGGCGGCGCTGATCCACGCTGCAAAAATAAAAATAAATAAAAATAATTCATAGATAATTCATGTTTTATTTCTTTATCCCAAATATTCCCCATTCAGAGCAGCTGGGCTGGGCAGCACTGCTCCTTCTCTGAGCTGTCGGAAATAAAATAAAATAAAATAATTCACATTTTATCCCCTTTCCCCAAATTTCCCCTGATTTTTTCCAAATTTTTTTCACCTTTTTTCCCAAAATTCCCCTGAATTTTCCCCAAATTTTCTCCCGATATTTTCCTAAATTTCTCTCGAATTTTTCCCAATTTTTCCCCAAATTTTCCCCGGTTTTTTCCAATTTTTTTCTCCTTTTTTCCCAAAAGTTCCCTGAATTTTCCTCAAATTTTCTCCCGATTTTTTCCTAAATTTCTCTCCTCTCAAACTTTTCCCAATTTTTTCCCAAATTTCCCCCAATTTTTTCCAGTTTTTTCCAATTTTTTTCCAATTTTTTCCCAAAATTCCCCTGAATTTCCCCCGAATTTTCTCCCGATTGTTTCCTAAATTTCTCCCAAATTTCCCCTGATTTTTTCCAATTTTTTTCTCCTTTTTCCCCAAAATTCCCCTGAATTTTCCCCAAATTTTCTCCTAAATTTCTCTCAAACTTTTCCCAATTTTTTCCCGGAATTTCCCTTAATGTTTTCTGAATTTTCCCCTGAATTTTCCCAAATTTTTCTCCCAAATATTTTCCCCAATTTTTTCCTGATTTTCTCCTGATTTTCTCCCAAATTTCCCCTGATTTTTTCCAAATTTTTTTCTCTTTTTTCCCAAAATTCCCCTGAATTTTCCCCAAACTTTCTCCCGATTTTTTCCTAAATTTCTTTCAAATTTCTCTCAAACATTTCCCATTTTTTCCCCAAATTTCCCCCAATTTTTTCCAGTTTTTTCCAATTTTTTTCCAATTTTTTCCCAAAATTCCCCTGAATTTCCCCCGAATTTTCTCCTGATTTTTTCCTAAATTTCTCTCAAACTTCCCCCGATTTTTTCCAAATTTTTTCTCCTTTTTTTCCCAAAATTCCCCTGAATTTTCCCCAAATTTTCTCCTGATTTTTCCTAAATTTCTCTCAAATTTCTCTCAAATTTTTTCCAATTTTTTCCCTGAATTTCCCTTAATGCTTTTGAATTTTCCCCTGAATTTTCCCAAATATTTCCCCCAATTTTCTCCTGATTTTCTCCCAAATTTTTCCCAATGTTTCTCCCAAATATTTCCCCCAATTTTCTCCTGATTTTCTCCCAAATTTCCCCCAATTTTTTCCGATTTTTTTCTCTTTTTTCCCAAAATTCCCCTGAATTTTCCCCAAATTTTCTCCCGATTTTTTCCTAAATTTCTCTCAAATTTCTCTCAAACTTTTCCCAATTTTTTCCCAAATTTCCCCCAATTTTTTCCGATTTTTTTCTCTTTTTTCCCAAAATTCCCCTGAATTTTCCCCAAATTTTCTCCCGATTTTTTCCTAAATTTCTCTCAAATTTCTCTCAAACTTTTCCCAATTTTTTCCCAAATTTCCCCCAATTTTTTCCAGTTTTTTCCAATTTTTTTCCAATTTTTTCCCAAAATTCCCCTGAATTTCCCCCGAATTTTCTCCTGATTTTTTCCTAAATTTCTCCCAAATTTCCCCTGATTTTTTCCAATTTTTTTCTCCTTTTTCCCCAAAATTCCCCTGAATTTTCCCCAAATTTTCTCCTAAATTTCTCTCAAACTTTTCCCAATTTTTTCCCGGAATTTCCCCTTAATGTTTTCTGAGTTTTCCCCTGAATTTTCCCAAATTTTTCTCCCAAATATTTTCCCCAATTTTTTCCTGATTTTCTCCTGATTTTCTCCCAAACTTCCCCTGATTTTTTCCAAATTTTTTCTCCTTTTTTCCCAAAATTCCCCTGAATTTTCCCCAAATTTTCTCCCGATTTTTTCCTAAATTTCTCTCAAATTTCTCTCAAATCTTCCCCAATTTTTCCCCAAATTTCCCCCGGTTTTTTCTGATTTTTTTCTCCTTTTTTTCCCAAAACTCCCCTGAATTTTCCCCAAATTTTCTCCCAATTTCTTCCTAAATTTCTCTCAATTTTTTCCCAATTTTTTTCCCAAATTTCCCCCGATTTTTCCCAATTTTTTCCAAATTTTTTCTCCTTTTTTTTCCCAAAATTCCCCTGAATTTTCCCCCAATTTTCTCCCGATTTTTTCCTAAATTTCTCTCAAATTTCTCTCAAACTTTTTCCAATTTTTCCCCAAATTTCCCCTGTTTCTTTCCAATTTTTTTCTCCTTTTTTCCCAAAATTCCCCTGAATTTTCCCCGAATTTTCTCCCGATTTCTTCCTAAATTTCTCTCAAATTTTTCCCAATTTTTTCCCAAACTTCCCCCGATTTTTTCCAATTTTTCCCAATTTTTTTCTCCTTTTTTTTTCCCAAAATTCCCCTGAATTTCCCCCGAATTTTCTCCCGATTTTTTCCTAAATTTCTCTCAAATCTTCCCCAATTTTTCCCCAAATTTCCCCCGGTTTTTTCTGATTTTTTTCTCCTTTTTTTCCCAAAACTCCCCTGAATTTTCCCCAAATTTTCTCCCCCTTTTTTTCCTAAATTTCTCTCAATTTTTTCCCAATTTTTTTCCTAAATTTCCCCCGATTTTTTCCAATTTTTCCCAATTTTTTCCTCCTTTTTTTTTCCCAAAACTCCCCTGAATTTCCCCCGAATTTTCTCCCGATTTTTTCCTAAATTTCTCTCAAATCTTCCCCAATTTTTTCCCAAATTTCCCCCGTTTTTTCTGATTTTTTTTCTCCTTTTTTTCCCAAAACTCCCCTGAATTGTCCCCAAATTTTCTCCTGATTTTTCCTAAATTTCTCTCAAATTTCTCCCAAACTTTGCCCAATTTTTTCCCGGAATTTCCCTTAATGTTTTCTGAATTTTCCCCTGAATTTTCCCAAATTTTTCTCCAAAATATTTCCCCCAATTTTCTCCTGATTTTCTCCCAAATTTCCCCCGATTTTTTCCAAATTTTTTCTCCTTTTTTCTCTCAAATTTTTCCCAATTTTTTCCCAAATTTCCCCCGATTTTTCCCAATTTTTTCCAATTTTTTCTCCTTTTTTTTCCCAAAACTCCCCTGAATTTTCCCCGAATTTTCTCCCGATTTTTTCCCAAATTTTTCCCAGTTTTTTCCCAAATTCCCCCGAATTCCCGGCGCTGCTCCGGTACCTGTGTGGGGGCTCGCAGGGGGACGCTCTGCGCTTCCGGCCCTCGGCGCTGGCGGCGTCCCCGGCGCCGTCCCCGAGGCCGCTCATGGTGGCGCCTACCGAGATCCTGCGGGGCGGGGAACAACAACGGGAATTTGGGGGGATTCGGGAAAATAACGGGAATTTGGGGAATTTGGGGGATTCGGGATTGCCCCGGGAATTTGGGGGAAAAAATGGGAAAAGGGAATTCGGGATTGCCCAGGGAATTTGGGGGAAATAAGGGGAAAAGGGAATTTGGGGGATTTGGGATTGCCTCGGGAATTTGGGGGAAAAAATGGGAAAAGGGAATTTGGGGAATTTGGGATTTCCCTGGGATTTTGGGGGGAACAACAGGAAAAGGGAATTTGGGGGGAAATAATGGGAAAAGGGAATTTGGGGGATTCGGGATTTCCTCGGGAATTTGGGGGGAGAAAAACGGGAAAAGGGAATTTGGGATTGCCCAGGGAATTTGAGGGAAAACAACAGGAAAAGGGAATTTGAGGGGAAATAATGGGAAAAGGGAATTTTGGGGGGAAACAATCAGAAAAGGGAATTTGGGAATTCCTTGGGAATTTGGGGAAAACAACAGGAAAAGGGAATTTGGGGGGAATAATGGAAAAAGGGAATTTGGGGGGGAAATAATGGGAAACCTCAGGGATTTGGGGGATTTGGGATTGCCTCGGGAATTTGGGGGGAGAACAACGGGAAAAGGGAATTTGGGATTGGCCAGGGAAAAGGGAATTTGGGATTGCCTCGGGAATTTGGGGGAACACAACGGGAAAAGGGAATTTAGGGGGAAATAACGGGAAAAGGGAATTTGGGGGATTCAGGATTTCCTCAGGAATTTGAGGGAAACAACGGGGAAAAGGGAATTTGGGGGAAATAACGGGAAACAAAAGGGGGGAAACCTCGGGAATTTGGGGGAATAACGGGAAACCTCGGGAATTTGGGGGAATAACGGGAAACAAAAGGGGATTTGGGGGGAATAACGGGAAACAAAAGGGGGATTTGGGGGAATAACAGGAAAAGCTCGGGAATTTGGGGGGGAAATAACGGGAAACCTCGGGAATTTGGGGGATTTGGGGGAAAATAACTGGAAAAGGGAATTTGGGGGATTTGGGATTTCCTCGGGGAATTTGGGGGGGAAAACAATGGGAAAAGGGAATTTGGGATTGGCCAGGGAAAAGGAATTTGGGGGATTTCCTCGGGAATTTGGGGGAATAACGGGGAAAAGGGAATTTGGGGGAAATAACGGGAAAAGGAAATTTGGGATTGCCCGAGAATTTGGGGGAATCAACGGGGAAAAGGGATTTTGGGAATTCCTCGGGAATTTGGGGAAAACAAAAGGAAAAGGGAAGTTAGGGGAAACCAACGGAGAAAAGGGAATTTGGGGATTTCCTTGGGAATTTGGGGGGGGAAAACAACAGGAAAAGGGAATTTGGGGGATTTGGGATTTCCCAGGAATTTGGGGGGAATCAACGGGAAAAGGGAACTTGGGATTTCCTTGGGAATTTGGGGGGAAACAACGGGGAAAAGGGAATTTGGGGGGAAATAATGGGAAAAGGGAATTTGGGGGAATTTGGGGATTTCCTCGGGAATTTGGGGGAAAACAACAGGAAAAGGGAATTTGGGGGAAACAACGGGAAAAGGGAATTTGGGGAATTTGGGATTTCCTCGGGAATTTGGGGGGGAGAACACCGGGAAAAGGGAATTTGGGGGAAAACAACAGGAAAAGGGAATTTGGGGGAAACAACGGGAAAAGGGAATTTGGGGAAAATAACGGGAAAAGGGAATTCGGGATTTCCTTGGGAATTTGGGGGGGAAAGCAACAGGAAAAGGGAATTTTGGGGGGAAAATAACGGGAAAAGGGAATTTGGGGGATTCGGGATTTCCTCAGGAATTTGGGGGGAGAACAACGGGAAAAGGGAATTTGGGATTGCCCAGGGAATTTGGGGGAAACAACGGGAAAAGGGAATTTGGGGGGAAATAACGGGGAAAGGGAATTTGGGAATTCCTCGGGAATTTGGGGGAAAACAACGGGAAACGGGAATTTGGGGGGAAATAACGGGAAACCTCGGGAATTTGGGATTGGCCAGGGAAAAGGGAATTCCTTGGGAATTTGGGGGGAAAACAATGGAAAAAGGAAATTCCTCAGGAATTTGGGATTGCCCAGGGAAAAAGGGAATTCCTTGGGAATTTGGGATTGCCGAGGGAAAAGGAGGAGCTGGGAGGGGATTCCTGGGTGTTTGGGGGTTCCTGGGATTCCCAGGGATTTGGGCTTTCCAGCACTCCCATGAATTTCGGATTCCTGGGATTTTTGGGGATTTGGGATTCCCAATATTCCCAGGGATTTTGAATTCCCAGAAATTTGGGGTTTCTGATATTCCCAAGGTGTTTTTCAATTCCCAGGATTCCCAGGAATTTCAGGTTCCTGTGGGTTCAGGATTTCCTGGATTCTCAGGGATTTGAGATTCCCAATATTCCCAGGCTTCGGATTCCCGTGGGTTTAGGATTCCCCGGGATTTTGGGGCTCAAAATGATTCAGGATTCCAAATGTACCCAGATACTTGGGATTCCCAAAGATTTCAGATTCCCACAGATTTCAGATTCCCGAGGATTCGGGATTCCTGGGGATTTGGGATTCCTGGCATTCCCAAGGATTTCAGGTTCCCAGGATTCCAAAGGGTTTGGGATTCCCGGGGATTTGAGGTTCCTGATATTGCCGAGGATTTGGGACTCCCAGCACGGAACTGCTCCTGTTCCCAGCAGGGAACCACTCCCGTTCCAGTTCCCGTTCCCATTCCCGTTCCCATTCCCATTCCCATTCCCATTCCCATTCCCATCCCCGTTCCCATCCCCGTTCCCTTTCCCATCCCCGTTCCCATTCCCATCCCCGTTCCCGTTCCTGTTCCCGTTCCCATTCCCATCCCCGTTCCCATTCCCGTCCCCGTGCCCATTCCCATTCCCATTCCCGTTCCCATCCCCATTCCCATTCCCGTCCCCGTTCCCGTTCCCATTGCCGTTCCCATTCCTGTCCCCGTCCCCATCCCCGTTCCCGTTCCCATTCCCGTGCCCATTCCCGTCCCCGTCCCCGTTCCCGTTCCCGTTCCCGTCCCCATTCCCGTTCCCGTCCCCGTCCCCGTTCCCATTCCCATTCCCGTTCCCGTTGGGTCAGCCCAAGGAAGAGCGGCAGCACCAGGAACCGGCACTGAGGGAACAGCGGGGAAGGCACCGAACACAACCCAGCCCAAGAGAGACAAAGGGAACCACACGGAACCGAACCCAACCCAACGGAACCAAACGGAACCCAACCCAACTCAACGGAACCGAACCAAACTCAACAGAACCAAACCCAACCCAACGGAACCAAACCCAACTCAACAGAACCAAACCCAACGGAACCAAACCCAACTCAACAGAACCAAACCCAACGGAACCAAACCCAACTCAACAGAACCAAACCCAACGGAACCAAACCCAACTCAACAGAACCAAACCCAACTCAACAGAACCAAACTGACCCAAACCAAACACAACGGAACCAAACCCAACTCAACAGAACCACACCCAACTCAACGGAACCAAACGGAACCAAACCAAACCCAACGGAACCAAACCCAACTCAACGGAACCAAACCCAACTCAACGGAACCAAACCCAACAGAACCGAACCCAAGAGAACCGAACGGAACGAAAAAAAACCAAACCAAACACAACAGAACCCAACGGAACCAGATGGAACCAAACCCAACAGAACCCAACGGAACCCAACAGAATCCAATACTACCAAATGGAACCAAACCAAACCCAACCAGGCAGAACCAAATGGAACCAAACCCAACAGAACCCAACCCAATCCAACCCAACCCAACAGAACCAAATGAAACCATATCCAAGCCAATCCAAGCCAACAAAACTGAACGGAACCCAACAGAACCGAATGGAACTGAAAACATCCAAACCGAACCCAACTGAACCCAACAGAACCCAACAGAACCCAACAGAACCGAATGGAACTGAAAACACCCAAACCGAACCCAACAGAACCCAACAGAACCCAACAGAACCCAACAGAACCGAATGGAACTGAAAACACCCAAACCGAACCCAACAGAACCCAACAGAACCCAACAGAACCCAACAGAACCCAACAGAACCCAACAGAACCGAATGGAACTGAAAACACCCAAACCGAACCCAACAGAACCCAACAGAACCCAACAGAACCCAACAGAACCCAACAGAACGAAGCGGAGCCAAACTCAACCCAACCCAATCCAGTGGAACCAAACCCAGCCCAACCCAACGGAACCCAACGGAACCAAACAACCCAACAGAACCGAGCAGAACCAAACCGAACCCAACAGAACCGAATGGAACTGGAAACAGCCCAACCGAACAGAACTAAACCCAACCGAACAGAACCAAACCCAACCAAACCCAACAGAACCCAACGGAACCGAATGGAACTGGAAACAGCCCAACCGAACAGAACTAAACCCAACCAAACAGAACCAAACCCAACCAAACCCAACAGAACCCAACGGAACCAAACCCACTCAGCCCAAGGCAGCAGAATGAACAGAACCCAACCCAACGGAACCCAACGGAACCAAACAGAACCAAACCCAACCCCACTGACCCAACCCGACCTGACAGAACTGAACCCAACCCAACTCAAGGGAACCCAACCCAACAGAACCAAACCCGACCCAACAGAACCCAACAGAACGAACAGAACCCAACCAACCCAAAAGAACCCAACCCAATGGAACCCAACAGAACCAAACCCAATGGAGCTGAAGCCGGTTGAACCCAACAAAACTGAACAGAACCAAACCTAACCCAAAAGAACCCAACAGAACCAGATGGAACCAAACCCAACCCTACAGAACTAAACGGAACCAAACCCAACTGAGCCCAATGGAACAAAATCCAACCCATGGAACCCAACAGAACCAAACCCAGCTGAACCCAAGAGAACTAAACGGAGCCAAACCGACCCAACACAACCCGATGGAACCAAACGGAACCGAAGCCAATCCAACGGAACCAAACCCAACTGAGCCGAACAGAATCAAACCCAACAGAACCCAACAGAACCAAACCCAACCCAATGGAACCCAACAGAATCAGACCCAGGGACCCAAACCCAACCCAAAGGGACTGAACCCAACAGAACCAAAGGGAACCCAACGAAACTGAAAACAACCCAACCCAACGGAACCAAACGCAACCGAACCCAACCCCGTGGAACAAAATGGACCCAAACAGAACCCAATGGAACGGAACCCAACAGAACGGAACCCGACTGAAAACAATGCAACCAAACCCAACTGAACCCAACACAATGCAACCAAACCCAACTGAACCCAACAGAACCAAACCCGACTGAAAACAACCCAACCAAACCCAACTGAACCCAACAGAACCCAGCCCAAAGGAACCAAACCCAACTCAGCGCAACCCAACGGAATGAGCCGAACCCAACCAACGGAACCAAATGGAACGGAACGGAACCAAACCAGACCCGATGGAAGCCAACAGAACCCAACCCAAAGGAACCAAAGAGAACCCAACGGAACTGAACAAAGCCAAACCCAACAAAACCCAATGGAACCAAAGTCAACCCAACAAAACCCAACTGAACCCAATGAGACCCAATGGAACCAAACAGAACCCAACCCAATGGAACCAAACAGAACCCCCCAGAACTGAACAAATCCAAACCCAACTGAACCCAACGGAACCAAATCCAACCCAACAGAACCCAACAGAACCAAACCCAACTGAACCCAATGGAACCAACCCAACCCAACTGAACCCAACAGAACCCAACCCAACCCAACTGAACCCAATGGAACCAACCCAACCCAACTGAACCCAACAGAACCCAACCCAAACGAACCAAACGAAACTGAATCCAACCCAACGGAACCGAACAGGAACACAACAGAACGGAACAGAACCGAAAACAACGGAACCAAACCCAATGCAACCCAGCAGAACCAAACCCAACCCAAGTGAACCCAACACAACCAAACCCAACAGAACCCAACAGAACCCAGCCCAATGGAACCAAACCCAACTCAGTCCAACCCAACGGAATGAACCCAACAGAACCCAACGGAACCCAACCCAACAGAACCAAACACAGCTCAGCCCAACAGGACCCAGTCCAACCCAACAAAACTGGACAAAACCAAACCCAACCCAACCCAACCGAACCCAACGGAACCGAATCCAACCCAACAGAACCGAGCAGAACCGAACAGGAACACAACAGAACGGAACAGAGCTGAAAACAACGGAACCGAACCCAACTGAACCCAACGGAACCGAATCCAACCCAACAGAACCAAGCAGAACCCCACAGGAACACAACAGAACGGAACAGAGCTGAAAACAACGGAACCAAACCCAACTGAACCCAAGCCCAGCCAGCAGAACCCGAGGGAACTGAACAGAACAAACAGGAACCAAGGGAGCCCAACAGAACCAAAGAGAACCCAACGGAACCAAAGCCAACCCAATCCAACAGATCTGAACCCAACTGAACCCAACTGAAAACAACACAACCCAACCCAACAGAACCCAACGGAACCAAACCCAAAAGAACCCAATGGAACCCGACAGAACACAATGGAACCCAACAGAACCCAATGGAACCAAACCCAACAGAACCCAACGGAACCAAACCCAACAGAACCCAATGGAACCAAACCCAATGGAACCCAATGGAACCAAACCCAATGGAAACCAATGGGACCAAACCCAACAGAACCCAGTGGAACCCAACAGAACCCAATGGAACCCAACCCAACGGAACCAAACCCAACAAACCCCAATGGAACCAAACCCAACTCAGTCCAACCCAACTCAATGGAACCCAACCCAATGGAAGCCAACGGAACCAAAGAGAACCCCACTGAACCCAACCCAACCCAACCTAATCCAACAGAACCCACCCCAACCCAAACAGAACCAAACAGGAACACAACAGAACCAAACGGAACAGAAAACAACCAAACCCAACCCAACAGAACCAAATCCAACTGAACCCAATGAAACCAAACCCAACCCAACAGAACCAAATCCAACTGAGCCCAACCAAACCAAACCCAACCCAACAGAACCAAATCCAGCTGAACCCAATGAAACCAAACCCAACCCAACAGAACCAAATCCAACTGAACCCAACCAAACCAAACCCAACCCAACGGAACCAAATCCAACTGAACCCGATGAAACCAAACCCAACCCAACAGACCCAAATCCAACTGAATCCTACGAAACCAAACCCAACCCAAAGGAACTGAATCCAACCCTACAGAACCCAACAGAACACAACGGAACTGAACGGAACGAAAAACAACCGAACCGAACAGAACCCAACGAAACCGAACCCAACCCAACCCAACAGGGCCAAACAGAACTGGATGGGACCGAACAGAACCCAATGGGACTAAAGACAAGCGAACCAAACCCAACCGAACACAACCCAACCCAACCGAACACAACGGAACACAACCCAAGCAACCAAACCCAAGTGAGCCCAACCCAACAGAACGAACAGAACCCAACAGAACCCAACCTAACCCAGCCCAATGAAACCCAACCCAATAGAACCCAACCTAACCCAACCCAATGAAACCCAACCCAATAGAACCCAACAGAACCAAACCCAACAGAACCCAACAGAACTGAGTCGAACCAAACAGAACCAAAGATAATTGAAAACAACCCAACCAAATCAAACCCAACTTCACCCAACAGAACCAAACCCAACCCATCAGAACCAAATCCAGTCCAAGAGAAGCAAACTCAACCCAAACCCAACTGAACCCAACAGAACCAAACCCAACCCAACTGAACCCAACGGAACCAAACCCAACCCAGCGGAACACAGTGGAACCAAACCCAACCCAATGGAACCGAATTCAATCCAACCCAACGGAACCAAACCCAACCCAACCAAACAGAACCCAATGGAACCCAACCCAACGGAACCCATCCCAACCCAACCCAACGGAACCCAACCAAACAGAACCCAATGGAACCCAATGGAACCCAACGGAACCCAATGAGACCGAACCCAACCCAACGGAACGGAACCCAATGGAACCCAATGGAACTGAACCCAACAGAACCAAATCCAACCCAGCCCGACAAAACCAAACCCAACCCAACAGAAGCAACTCCAAACCCAACCCAACGGAACCCAACGGAACCAAACACAACGGAACCAAACCCAACTGAATGCAACGGAACCAAACCCAACCCAATGGAACCCAACAGAACCAAACTCAATGGAACCTAAACCGACCGAACCCAATGGAACCAAACCAAACCAAACCCAACTGAACGCAACGGAACCAAACCCAACCCAACAGAACCAAATCCAATCCAACTAAACAGAGCCCAATGGAACCAAACACAACAAAACCCAAAGGAACCCAAAGGAACCCAACAGAATCACATCCAACCCCATCCAACCCAACCTGAGGAAACCAAACCCAACTCAGCAGAAGCGGCCCCCAAACCCAACCCAACGAAACCAAACCCAACGGAATGCAACGGAACCAAACCCAACCCAACGAAACCAAACCCAACAGAACCCAAGGGAACCCGACAGAACCAAACCCAACCCAACTGAACAGAACCAAACCCAACCGAACGCAATTGAACCCAACCCCACAGAACACAACAGAACCCAACCCAACGGAACCAAACCCAACCCAACAGAACCCAACCAAACCCAACTGAACACAATGGAACCAAACCCAACCCAACGGAACTCAATGGAAACAAACCCCAACAGACAACAACGCACCAAACCCAACCCAACAGAACCAAACCCAACCCAACAGAACCAAACCCAACCTTACGCAACGGAACTCAATGGAACCCAACGCAACCCAACGGAACCCAACAGAACCAAACGGAACCAACAGAACGCAACAGAACCAAACCCAACCCAACAGAATCAAAATCAACTGACTGCAACGGAACCAAACCCAGCCCAACAGAACCCAACAGAACCAAACCAAACCCAACTGAACACAACGGAACCAAACCCAACCCAACGGAGCTCAGTGGAAACAAACCCAACAGAACCCAACAAAACCAACCCCAACCCGGCGAAACCAACACCAACTCAACAGAAGCGGCACCAAACCCAACCCAACAGAACCAAACCCAACCCAACAGAACCAAACCCAACCCAACAGAACCAAACCCAACCCTATGTAACAGAACACAATGGAACCAATGCAACCCAACGGAACCCAACAGAACCAAACCTGACCCAACAGAACGCAACAGAACCAAACCCAACCCAACAGAATCAAACTCAACTGAATGCAACGGAACCCAAACCAACCCAATGGAACCAAACCCAACGGAACCCAACAGAACCAAACCCAACCCAACGGAACCCAATGGATACAAACCCAACCCAATGGAACCAAACCCAACGGAACCCAACACAACAAAACCCAACCAAAGAAAACCCAACCCAACGGAACCCAACAGATACAAACCCAACCCAATGGAACCAAACCAAACCCAACAGAACCAAACCCAATGGAATCCAATGGAAGTCAAGCCAACAGAACAAAACCCAACGGAACCAAACCCAACCCAACGGAACACAACAGAACCAAATCCAACCCCATGGAACCGAACCAAACAGAACCAAACCCAACTGAATGCAGTGGAACCAAACCCAACCCAATGGAACGCAACACCTCCAAACCCAACCCAACGGAACCAAATCCAATCCAACCCAATGGAACCCAACCCAACCCACCTAAACGGAACCCAATGGAACACACCCCAACGGAACCCAACCCAACAGAACCAAACCCAATGGAATCCAATGGAACCAAACCCAACAGAATCCAATGGAACCAAACCCAGCCCCACCCAACCCAACAAAACCAAACCCAACTCAACAGAAGCAACACCGAACCCAACGCAACCCAACAGAACCAAACCCAACCCAACGGAACCAAACCAAACCGAACCAAATCCAACTGAATGGAATGCAATGGAACCAAACCCAACCCGACGGAACCAAACCCAACGGAACCCAAAGGAACCCAATGGAACCAATCCCAACCCAACGGAACGCAACAGAACCAATCCCAACCCAACGGAACCAAACTCAACTGAATGCAATGGAACCCAAGCCAACCCAATGGAACCAAACCCAATGGAACCCAACAGAACAAAACCCAACAGAACCAAACCCAACCCAACGGAACCAAACCCAACCCAATGGAACTCAATGGAAACAAACCCAACAGAACCCAACAGAACCAACCCCAACCCAACAGAACCAAACCCAACCCAACGAAACGGAACACAATGGAACCCAACGCAACCCAACGGAACCCAACAGAACCAAACCCAACAGAACGCAACAGAACCAAACCCAACCCAACAGAATCAAACCCAACTTAATGCAATGGAACCCAAACCAACCCAATGGAACCAAACCCAACGGAACCCAACAGAACCAAACCCAACCAAAGAAAACCCAACCCAACGGAACCCAATGGATACAAACCCAACCCAATGGAACCAAACCAACCCAACAGAACCAAACCCAATGGGATCCAACGGAACTCAAGCCAACAGAACCAAACCAAACGGAACCCAACCCAACCCAACGGAACCCAACGGAACCAAATCCAACCCAACAAAACCAAACTCAACTGAATGCAACGGAACCAAACCAACCCAATGGAACCAAACCCAACCCAACCCAACCCAACGGAACCAAACCCAACCCAACGGAACTCAATGGGTACAAACCCAACAGAACCCAATGGAACCCAACCAATGGAATGCAACGGAACCAAACCCAACTGAACGGAACAGAACCAAACCCAAGAGAACCCAACGGAACCAAACCCAACCAACAAAACCCAACCCAACCCAATGGAACCCAACGGAACCAAATCCAACCCAACCCAACGGAACCAAAACCAACAGAACCCAACCCAACCCAATGGAACCCAACCCAACCCAAGGGAACCAATGGAACACAATGGAAGCAAACCCAACCCAACCCAACAGAACCAAACCCAACCCAACCCAACGGAACCCAATGGAACCCAACCCAACGGAACCCAACCCAACCCAACCCAATGGAACCCAACCCAAGGGAACCAATGGAACCCAATGGAAGGAAACCCAACCCAACGGAACCCAACGGAACCAAACCCAACGGAACCCAACGGAACCAAACCCAACCCAACCCAACGGAACCAAACCCAACCCAACCCAACGGAACCAAACCCAACCCAACGGAACCAAACCCAACCCAACCCAACGGAACCAAACCCAACGGAACCCAAAGGAACCAAACCCAACCCAACCCAACGGAACCAAACCCAACCCAACCCAACGGAACCCAAGGGAACCCAACCCAACGGAACCAAACCCAACAGAACCCAAAGGAACCCAACGGAACCAAACCCAACCCAACCCAACGGAACCCAACGGAACCCAACCCACCCCAACGGAACCCAACCCAACGGAACCCAACCCAAAGGAACCCAACCCAACGGAACCCAATGGAGCAGAACCAAATGGAAGCAAAATACAAAAAAAATAAAATAAGATGGAATAGAATCAAATTTAAAGTCAGACAAAATAAAACAGTAAATAAAATAAAATACAGAACTAAAAAAAAAGGAAAAAATTTTTGAGACACAAAACGAAAATTTAAAAATCACAAAGTTAATAAGAAAGCTCGAAAAATACAGAACGAAATGAAACAAAACTAAACAAAGAATGAAATAGAATTAAATTTGGAATGCAAAATAAAAGAAAACCAATTGTTTGGGAAACCCCAAAAATTCTTTGGAAATCCGAATAAAAACTCTTGGAAAACCAAAAAAAAAAAAACCTTCAAAAACCTGAAAAATCGTTGGAAAATGCCCCCAAAAACCCTGGAAAATCCCAAAGAAATCCTTGGAAAACCCAAAAAAAATCCCTTGGAAAACCCCCAAAAAATCCCTGGGAAATCCCAAAAATTCTTTGGAAAACCCCCAAAAAATCCTTGGGAAATTCCCCAAAAATCCTTGGGAAATTCTCCAAAAATTCCTGGGAAATTCCCCAAAAATCCTTGGGAAATTCCCCAAAAATGGGGGAAAATTCCAAGGATTTTTTGCTGCCAACAATTCCCAAATATTTTATTCCCAAAAAAGCCCCAAAATTCCAAGGAAAAAGCTTCAAACTCACCTGGGAATGGTGGAGGGCAGGGACGGCTCATGGGAAATTCGGGATTTTCCAGGAAAACCCTAAAACCTTGGGAATTCCATGGGAATTGCAGTTCCCAAATCCTGCAGAGGGAAAAATTTGGATTATTTTGGATTATTGTGAAAATTTGGGGATTTTTTAGGAATTTCTGATGGAATTTCGGGGATTTTTCTGTGGATGGGTTGGTGTGAATCCCAAAAAATTTCCAAAGAAATTTGTGATTGTTCTGGATGGAAAAGTGAGAAAAAAAATCCTGGAAATTGAATGAATTACATTTAAATTAATTTAAAGTAATTATTCACAAAAAATTCCAGAAAATTCTGTGAAGTCCTGGAAGAAACTGTGAGAGAAACAGGGAAAAATTTTCAGGAAATTACGGAAAAAATTCTGGGAAAATCTGGGAAAATTCCAAGAAAAACTTAAGGAAATTCCAGGAAAAAATTGTGAAATTCTGGGAAAATTCCAGGAAATTTTTAAAAATCTGAGGAAATTCGGGGAAATTCCAGGAAAACTTGAGGAAATTTTGGGAAATTTGAGGAAATTTGGGAAAAGCTCCAGGAAAACTGCAGAAAATTTGAGGAAATTGCAAGAAAACCTGTGGAAATCCTGGGAAAAAATCCAGGAAATCCTGGGAAATTTGAGAAAATTATGGGAAAAAATTCAGGAATTTTGGGGAAAATTTGGGAAATCCATGAAAATTTGAGGAAATCTGGGAAAAGCTCTGGAAAATCCCAGAAAATTTGAAGAAATTATGGGGAAAATTCAGAAAAAATCAGGAAAATCTCCAGGAAAAATCTGGGAAATTCTGTGGAAAATTTGGAAAATCCTGAGAAATTTAGGAAATCTGGGGGAAATTCCAGAAAAATTCCAGAAAATTTTGGGAAATGCTCCAGGAAATTCCAGAACATTGGAGAAAAATACAGGGAAAATCCAGAAAATCCAAGAAATTTTGAGGGAATTTCAGGGAAAAGCTTCAGGAAAATCCAGGGAAAATCTGGGAAAACTCCAGGAAATCCCAGAAAAAAAATTGAGAAAATCCAGGAAAATTTGAGGAAATTACGGGAAAAATGCAGGAAATCGTGGAAAAGTGGATAAAATTATGGGGGGAAATCCAGGAAATCCTGGAAAAGCTCCAGAAAATCCAAGAAAATGTGAAGAAATTATGGGAAAATTCGGAAAAAAATCAGGAAATTCCAAGGAAATGCTCCAGGAAAAATCCGGGAAATTCCATAAAAATCCCAGAAAATTCTGGGAAAAGTTCCAGGAAATCCCAGGAAATTGGAGAAAATTCCAGGAAAAATCCAGAAAATCCCAGAAAATTTGAAAAAAATTCTGGGAAATTTGAGGAAATTCTGGGGAAATCTGGGAAATTTTGGGAAACGCTCCAGGAAATTCTGGAAATTTGAGGAAATTTGTGAAAAATCCAGAAAAAACTCCAGGAAATCCCAGAAAATTCCAGGAAATCCCAGAAAATTTGAAGAAATTCTGAGGAAAATCCAGGAAAAATCTGGGAAATCTGATGAGTTTTGGGAAAAGCTCCAGGAAAAATCTGGGAAATTCTGTGAAAAATTTGGAAAATCCCAGGAAATTTGGGAAATCTGGGGAAATTCCGGGAAAATTCCAGAAAATTTTGGGTAAAGCTCCAGGAAATTCCAGAAAATTGGAGGAAATTCAAGGGAAAATCTGGGGAAAACTCCAGGAAATCCCAGAAAAAATTGAGAAAATTCTGGGAAAATCCCGGAAATTCCAGGAAAAGCCTCAGAAAATTCCAGAAAAATTCAGGAAATTTGGAAAAGCTGCAGGAAATCCTGGAAAAGATGAGAAAATTCCAGGGAAAATTCCAGGAAATCCTGGGAAATTTGAGAAAAGTTCCCGGAAAACTCCAGAAAATCGGAGGAAATTCCAAGAAAAACTTGAGGAAATGCTGGGAAAATTCTGGGAAATTCCAGGAAAAGCTTCAGAAAATCCCAGAAAATTTGAAGAAATTATGGGGAAATTGAGAAAAATTCAGGAAATTCAAGGAAATTCTTGGAAAAACCTGGGAAATTCCATGAAAATCAAAGAAAATTTTGGGAAAAGTTCCAGGAAATCCCAGCAAATTGGAGAAAATTCCAGAAAAATCTCCAGGAAATTTGAGGGGAAATTCCAGAAAATCTCCAAAAATCTCATAAAAATTGGCGAAAAATCCAGGAAAGAATCCAGAACATTTTGGTAAGTCCAGAAAAGGCTCCAAAAATCTCCAAAAATTCAGGAAATTTGGAAAAGCTCCAGGAAATGTTGGGAAATGGGAGGAAATTCCAGGAAAATGTTGTGAAATTCAGGGAAAAAATCTGGGAAAATTCCAGAAAATTTCAGAAAATTTGAGGAAATCAGGGAAAAACTTGAGGAACTTCCAGGGAAAATCTGGGAAATTTGAGGAAATTTGGGAAAAGCTCCAGGAAAAATCCAGGAAATTCTGGGAAATTTGAGGAAATTCCAGGAAATCTCAGAAAAATTGGAGGAAATTCCAGAGAAAATCTGGGAAATTTTGGGAATCACTCCAGGAAATTCTGGAAAATTGAGGAAATTTGTGAAAAATCCCGGAAAAGCTCCAGGAAATGCCAGAAAAATCCAAGAAATCCAGGAAAGCTGAAGGAAATCCCAGAAAATTTGAGGAAATTCCAAGAAAAATCCAGGAAAAATCTGGGAAATTCGAGGAAAATCCAGGAAATTCTGTGGAAAATCCAGAAAATCCTGGAAAATTTAGGAAATACGGAAGAAATTGGGAAATTCCAGGAAAATCCCAGAAAAGCCTGGAAAAATGGAGAAAATTCCAGGAAAAAATCAGAAAATCCCAGAAAATTTTGGTAAATCCAAAAAATCCCAGAAAATTCAGGAAATTTGGAAAAGCTCCAGGAAATCTTGGAAAATTTGGGGAATTCAGGGGAAAATCCGGGAAAATTCCAGGAAATCCTGGGGAATTGGAGGAAATGATGAAAAAAAAAAATTCCAGGAAAATTGGGAAAAGCTCCAGGAAAAATCGGAGGGAATTCCAGGAAATTTCAGGAAATTTGAGGAAATTTGGGAAATTTGAGGAAATTTGGGAAAAGCTCCAGGAAAAATCCGGGAAATTCTGGGAAAATTCCAGGAAATTTCAGAAAATTTGAGGAAATTCCAGGAAAAATTCAGGAAAACTCCAGGAAATCTCAGAAAATTTCAGGAAATTCCAGGGAAAATCTGGGAAATTTTGGGAAACGCTCCAGGAAATTCTGGAAAATTCAGGAAATTTGTGAAAAATGCAGGAAAAGCTCCAGGAAATGCCAAAAATTCCAAGAAAGAAACTCCAGAAAATCTGGGAAAACTCCGGAAAAATCCAAGAAATGTGGGGGAAAATCTGGAAAATTCAAGGAAATCTGAGAAAAATCCAGAAAATTCCGAGAAAAATCCAGAAAATTCTGAGAAAAATCCAGGAAATTGAAGAAAAGCTCCAGGAAAAAATCCAGAAATCCCAGAAAATTGGAGGAAATTCTGGGAAAACTCCAGGAAATTCCAGGAAAAATTCAGGAAATTCTGCAAAAATCTGGGAAAAACTCCAGGGGAAAAAATCAGAAAATTTGAAGAAATTCCAGGAAAAATCTGGGAAAGTTCCAGGAGATCCTTGGGGAAATGGAGGAAATTCAGGGAAATTTGGTGAAATTTCTGGAAAAAAACGGAGGAAATTCCAGGAAAATCCGGGAAAATTTTGAAAATCTCAGAAAATTGGAGAAAATTCTGGGGGAAATCTGGAAAAATTCCAGGAAAATCTGAAGAAATTTGGGAAAATCTGGGAAATGGGAGAAAAGCTCCCGGAAAACTCCAGGAAATTGGAGAGAATTCCAAGAAAAACTTGGGAAAATTCTGGGAAATTCCAGGAAAAATCCAGGAAATCCTGGAAATTTGGAGAAAATTTGGGAAATGCTGGAAAAATCTCCAGGAAATTGAAGGAAATTCTGGGGAAATTCAGGAAAATTTGAGGAAATTCTGGGGAAAATCTGAGAAATCCGGGGAAATTTGGGGAAATTTGGGGAAATTTGGGGAAATTCCAGGAAAAATTTCCATGAAATCCTGGAAAAAATGGAAGAAATTCCACAAAATTCCAGCAATCCTGGAAAATTGAAGGAAATTCTTGGAAAAAATTTGAAAATTTTAGGGAAAATCGGGGAAAATCCCAGGATATTCCAAGAAATTGGAGGAAATTCCATGAAAAATTCAGGAAATTCTGGAAAAATTGAGAAAATCTGGGAAATTCTTGGAAAAATGTCGAAGAAATCCTGGGGAAATGGAAGAAATTCCACAAAATCCCAGCAATCCTGGAAAATTGGAGGGAATTCCATGAAAATTTGAAGAAATGATGGAAGAAATTCCAGAAAAATTGAGGAAATTTCAGGGAAAAAATCGGGAAATTCTGGGGAAAATCTGGGAAAATTGGAGGAAATTTAAGGAAAAAATTTGAAAATTTTGGGGGGAAAATTGGGAAAATCCCAGGATATTCCAGGAAATTCGAGGAAAAATTCAGGAAATTCTGGAAAATCCAAAGAAATGTGGGAAGGGCTGCAGGAAATTCCAGAAAAAATTGAGAAAATTTGAGAGAAAATTCAGGAAATTCTGGAAAAATTGAGAAAATCTGGGAAATTCTGCAAAAAATTTCAAGGAAATCCTGGGAAAATGGAAGAAATTCCACAAAATTCCAGCAATCCTGGAAAATTGGAGGAAATTCCATGAAAATCGAAAGAAATTATGGAAAAAATTCCAGAAAAATTGAGGAAATTTCAGGGAAAAAAATCAGGAAATTCTGGGGGGAAAATCTGGGAAAATTTGAGGAAATTTAAGGAAAAAAATGGAAAATTTTGGGGGAAATCGGGGAAAATTCCAGGATATTCCAGAAAATTTGAGGAAATTCCAGGAAAAATTCAGGAAATTCTGGAAAATCCAAAGAAATGTGGGAATGGCTGCAGGAAATTCCAGGAAATTTAGGAAATTCCATGAAAAATTCAGGAAATTCTGGAAAAATTGAGAAAATCTGGGAAATTCTTGGAAAAATTTCAAGGAAATCCTGGAAAAATGGAAGAAATTCCACAAAATTGCAGCAATCCTGGAAAATTGGAGGGAATTCCATGAAAATTTGAAGAAATGATGGAAGAAATCCCAGAAAAATTGAGGAAATTTCAGGGAAAAAAATCAGGAAATTCTGAGGAAATTCCCAAAAAATTTGGAAAATTCTGTGGAAAATTGGAGGAGATTCCAAGGAAAAGTCAAGGAATAAAAGTTGGGAATTTTTCGCATGAAAAATCCCTGGAAAAGTGGAAAAATTCCTGAAAAATTCCAAGCAGAGAAAGGAGCAGAAAATTTGGGAATTCCACTCCCAGCCAGGAATTTTTGGGAATTTTGAGCTTTTATTCCCAATTTTTCTGGGATTTTGATTCCTAGGAAAATCCTGAATTTTTCATGGATTTCTCCCAAATTTTCCCAAATTTTTCATGGATTTCTCCCAAATTTTTCCCCATTTTCTTCATGGAATTTCTCCCAAATTTTTCATGGATTTTTCAATACTTTATCCTCAATTTTTTTTGCGTTTCTCCCAAATTTTTCCCCAATTTTTCATGGATTTCTCCCCAATTTTTCCCAAATTTTTCCTGGATTTCTCCCAAATTTTTCCCCATTTTTTCCTGGATTTCTCCCAAATTTTTCCCCATTTTTTTCATGGATTTCTCCCAAATTTTTCCCCATTTTTTCATGGATTTCTCCCCAATTTTTCCCAGATTTTTCAAGGATTTTCCCCAAAAATTTTCATGGATTTCTCCTGAATTTATCCCAGACTTTTCATCTCCTTATCCTGGATTTTTCCTGGATTTTCCCTGAATTTTTCATGGATTTTTCAATACTTTATCCTGAATTTTTCATGGATTTCTCCCAAATTTTTCATGGATTTTTCAATACTTTATCCTGAGTTTTTCTTGCGTTTCTCCCAAATTTTTCCCCATTTTTTTCATGGATTTCTCCCAAATTTTTCCCAATTTTTTTCATGGATTTCTCCCAAATTTTTCATGGATTTCTCCCAATTTTTCCCAAATTTTTCACAGATTTCTCCCAAATTTTTCCCAAATTTTTCATGGATTTCTCCCAAATTTTTCCCCATTTTTTCATGGATTTCTCCCAAATTTTTCATGGATTTTTCAATACTTTATCCTGAATTTTTCTTGCGTTTCTCCCAAATTTTTCCCCATTTTTTCATGGATTTCTCCCAGATTTTTCCCTATTTTTTCATGGATTTCTCCCAAATTTTCCCCAAATTTTTCATGGATTTCTCCCCAATTTTTCCCCATTTTTTTCATGGATTTCTCCCAAATTTCTCCCAGATTTTTCAAGGATTTTTCCCCAATTTTTCATGGATTTCTCCTGGATTTCTCCCAGACTTTTCATCTCCTTATCCTGGATTTTTCCTGGATTTTCCCTGAATTTTTCATGGATTTCCCCCAAATTTTTCATGGATTTCTCAATACTTTATCCTGAATTTTTCTTGCGTTTCTCCCAAATTTTTCCCCATTTTTTTTCATGGATTTCTCCCAAATTTTTCATGGATTTCTCCCAAGTTTTTCCCAAATTTTTCATGGATTTCTCCCAAATTTTTCCCCATTTTTTCCTGGAATTTCTCCCAAATTTTTCATGGCTTTCTCCCAAATTTTTCATGGATTTTTCAATACTTTATCCTGAATTTTTCTTGCGTTTCTCCCAGATTTTTCCCCATTTTTTTCATGGATTTCTCCCAAATTTTTCCCCATTTTTTTCATGGATTTCTCCCCAATTTTTCCCAAATTTTCCTGGATTTCTCCCAATTTTTCCCAAATTTTTCACAGATTTCTCCCAAATTTTTCCCCATTTTTTCATGGATTTCTCCCAAATTTTTCATGGATTTTTCAATACTTTATCCTCAATTTTTTTTGCGTTTCTCCCAAATTTTTCCCCAATTTTTCATGGATTTCTCCCCAATTTTTCCCCAATTTTTCATGGATTTCTCCCAAATTTTTCATGGATTTCTCCCAAATTTTTCCCCATTTTTTCCTGGAATTTCTCCCAAATTTTTCATGGCTTTCTCCCAAATTTTTAATGGATTTTTCAGTACTTTATCCTGAATTTTTCTTGCGTTTCTCCCAAATTTTTCCCCATTTTTTTCATGGATTTCTCCCCAATTTTTCCCAAATTTTTCATGGATTTCTCCCAAATTTTTCATGGATTTTTCAATACTTTATCCTGAATTTTTCTTGCATTTCTCCCAAATTTTTCCCCATTTTTTCATGGATTTCTCCCCAATTTTTCCCCATTTTTTCATGGATTTCTCCCAAATTTTCCCCAAATTTTTCATGGATTTCTCCTGGATTTATCCCAGATTTTCCATCTCCTTATCCTGGATTTTTCCTGGATTTTTCCATCATTTCTCCTGAATTTTTCCTGGATTTTTTTCCCAATTTTTTCCTGGATTATTTCTGGATTTCTCCTGAATTTTTCATGGAATTTTTCACGGAATGATTCCAAACTTTCCATGGATTTATCCCCAATTCTTTCCAGATTTTTCCCGGATTTCTCACGGCTTTATCCTGGAATTTTCCTCAATTTCCCCTCAATTTTTCAAGGCTTTTTCCTGGATTTCTCCCAAATTTCTCCCAAATTTTTGCCGGATTTCCCGGCAAATTTCTCCCAGATTTTTCCAGGATTTCTCCTGAATTTTTCACAGATTTTTCCCCAATTTTTCATGGATTTCTCCTGAATTTTTCCTGGATTTCTCCCAAAATTTTCACAGATTTTTCAATAATTTCTCCTGATTCTTTACTGGGTTTATCTCAATTTTTTCCCCAATTTTTCCTGGATTTCTCCTGAATTTTTCATGGATTTTTCCCAAAATGTTCATGGATTTTTAAATGGATTTTCATGGAATTCTCCTGGATTTTCCATGGATTCATCCCAAATGTTTCTCCATTTTTTTCAGGGATTTTCCCTGAATTTTTCCTGGATTTTTCATGGAATTTCTCACGGATTTTTCCCGGATTTTTCATGGATTTATCCCCAATTCTTTCCAGATTTTTCCTGGATTTCTCTGGGAATTTTCCTGGGTTTATCCTGGAATTTTCCCGGATTTCTCCTCAACTTTTCCTGGAATTTTCCTGGATTTCTTCTGAATTTTCCATGGAATTTTCCTGGGTTTATCCCGCATTTTCCATCGATTTATTCCCAATTTTTTCCTGGAATTTCTCCCAAATTTTTCCCAAATTTTTCATGGATTTTTCCCAAAATTTTCATGGATTTTTAAATGGATTTTCCATGGAATTCTCCTGGATTTTCCATGGATTCATCCCAAATGTTTCTCCATTTTTTCAGGGATTTTCCCTGAATTTTTCTTGGATTTCTCCCCAATTTTTTCCTGGATTTTTCCTGGAATTTCTCACGAATTTTTCCCGGATTTTTCATGGATTTATCCCAAATTCTTTCCAGATTTTTCCTGGATTTCTCTGGGAATTTTCCTGGATTTCTCCTCAACTTTTCCTGGAATTTTCCTGGATTTCTTCTGAATTTTCCATGGAATTTTCCTGGGTTTATCCCAGATTTTCCATCGATTTATTCCCAATTTTTTCCTGGAATTTCTCCGAATTTTTTCCCAAATTTTTCATGGATTTCTCCCCGATTTTTCTTGGATTTTTAATGGATTTTCCCTGAATTTCTCAAGGATTGATCCCAGATTTTTCGTGGAGTTTCTCCCTGATTTTTCCTGAATTTTTTCTGGATTCCGCCAGCATTTCCATGCAGTTTTCATTCATTTTTCCATTCATTTTTCATTAATTACTCACAGATTTTTAATGAGTCTCTCCTGGATTTCCTCAAATCCCTGAATTTTCTTCCATTTTTCCCTAAAAATCCAAAGATTTCCAGACATTTTTGCCCAAAAATCCCTGAATTTATTCAAATTTTCAAAAAAAATTCCTGCGATTTCCTCATTTTTTCCAAAAAATCCAAATATTTTCTCCATTTTTCATTCAAAAATCCAGGAATTTTCTATATTTTCCATTAAAATCCTGGAATTTCCTCATTTCTCCCCCCAAATCCACAATTTTCCTCCATTTTGCCATGAAAATTCCTGGATTATTCATTTTTTCCTTGAAAATCCGCTTTTTTCTCCATTTTCCCCCCAAAAATCCCCATTTTTCCTCAATTACCCCCCAAAAATTCACTTTTTTCCTCCATTTTCCCCTAAAAATCCAAATATTTATTCAATTTTTCCATGAAAATTCCGGAACTTCCTCCATTTTATCCCTGGATTTATTCAATTTTCCCCCAAAAAATCCACAAATTTCCCCAAAAATTCAGGAATTTCCTCCGTTTTTCCCTAAAAAATCCACTTTTTTTACCTGAAAATCCAAATATTTCCTCAATTTCCCAGGAAAACATTGGAATTTTCTTCATTTTCCAAGGAAAAAATTGGAATTGTGGAAAAATTAGGGCAGGGAAAAGGAAAAGTTTGGGAATTCTGGAGAATGGAGGGAAAGGAAATGGAGAAAGTTGGGAATTCTGGAAAAATTAGGGAAGAAAAAAGGGAAAATTGAGAATTATGGAAAATTTGGGGCAAAATGGGGGAAAAACTTGGAAATTTAGGGAAGAAAAAAAGGAAAAATTTGGGAATTTTGGAAAATTGAGGGCAGGGAAAGGGAAAAATTTCTGGGAATTCCGGAAAATTTGGGGCAAAAAAGGGAAAAATTGGGGAATTCTGGAACATTTAGGGCAGAAAAAAGGAAAAAATGTGGGGAATTCTGGAAAATTTGGGGCAGGGAAAAGGAAAATTTGGAAATTTAGGGGAAAAACAGAAAAATTTGGGAATTAAGGAAAATTGAGGGCAGAAAAATGGAAAAAATGAGAATTTTGGAGAATTGAGGGCAAAGAAGGGGGAAAATTGGAGAATTACAGGAAATTTAGGGCAGGGAAAGGGAAAAATTGGGGAATTATGGAAAATTTAGGGCAGAAAAAAGGAAAATTTTGGGGAATTCTGGAAAAATTAGGGGAGGGAAAGGGGAAAATGTGGAAATTTAGGGAAAAAAAAGGAAAAATTTGGGAATACTGAAAAATTTGGGGCAAAAAATGGGGAAAATTTGGGAATTATGGAAAATTGAGGGCAGGGCAAAGGAAAAATTTGGGAATTAAGGAAAATTGAGGGCAGAAAAACAGAAAAATGAGAATTTTGGAGACTTGAGGGCAAAGAAGGGGAAAAAATTGGAGAATTACAGGAAATTTAGGGCAGGGAAAGGGAAATCATTGGGAATTATGGCAAAATTAGGGCAGGGAAAAGGAAAAATTGTGGGGAATTCTGGAAAATTTGGGGCAAAAAAAGGGGAAAATTTGGAAATTTAGGGAAAAAAAAAGGAAAAATTTGGGAATACTAAAAAATTTGGGGCAAAAAAATGGGGAAAATTTGGGAATTATGGAAAATTGAGGGCAGAAAAATGGGGAAAAATGAGAATTTTTGAGAATTGAAGGCAAAGAAGGGGAAAAAATTGGAGAATTACAGGAAATTTAGGGCAGGGAAAGGGAAATCATTGGGAATTTTGGCAAAATTAGGGCAGGGAAAAGGAAAAATTGTGGGGAATTCTGGAAAATTTGGGGCAAAAAAAAGGGGAAAATGTGGAAATTTAGGGAAATAAAAGGAAAAATTTGGGAATACTAAAAATTTGGGGCAAAAAAAATGGGGAAAATTTGGGAATTATGGAAAATTGAGGGCAGAAAAACAGAAAAATGAGAATTTTGGAGACTTGAGGGCAAAGAAGGGGAAAAAATTGGAGAATTACAGGAAATTTAGGGCAGGGAAAGGGAAATCATTGGGAATTATGGCAAAATTAGGGCAGGAAAAGGAAAAATTTTGGGAATTTTGGAAAATTGAGGGCAAAGAAATCAAAAATTGGGGAATTGTGGCAAATGGAGGGCGCAGAGCCCCCGCAAGGAGCCGCTCCCGATGCACCTGGCTCGGGAATGCGGCTCCAGAAGCACCTGGAGCTGCGGGATCCTGAGGATTTGGGGTTATTTTAGGAGATTTTGCGGATATTTTGCGGATATTTTGGGTTCTTTTGGGATATTTTGGGATATTTTGGGAATGTCACCCTCACACAAAGCGCTGCCAACCCCACCCCAGGGCCCGTCCCCGTTGCCGGGGGCGGCGGTGCCATTTTCCAAGCGGGAATTAAAAAAAAAAAAAAAAAATTAAATGAAAAAATCAATTAAAAAAAAAAAAAAGCCGGGAATGAGGTCGGGAATTTCGAGCAGAGCAAGGAAGGAAGGCAGGAAGGAGAAGGTGCAGAGGCCGGAGCGCGGTGGGACTTTTGCAATCAACTTTCAACCCACGCCGAGCCGAGCCCTGAGGGGGCGGCTGAGGGAGGAGGGAGCGCGGGGTCCCTGAGGGGGGAGCGATGGCGGAGGGCGGGCTCGGCGCGAGGGGAGGGGACGGAGCGAAGGAGAGGGAGACGGAGGGAGAGAGGAGAGAGAGAGAGGGGGAGGCGGCGGCCGCCATGGCCGGGAAGGAGCGGGGAGCGGGGCCGCTGCCGCCCCGCCGCCCTGCCCAGCCCGGTGACAGCTGCCGGGGCAGCCGCGGGGAAGCGGCGCGGCCGCGGCTCCGCCCGCGGGGCCCCGCTCGTTCGCTCGCTCGCTCGCTCGCACTCACCTGCCGCTGCCAGGGCCGAGGCCGCGGGCAGCGCCGCAGCGACTCCCGCGGCCGGGCCGGGCCCCGGGGGCTGCGGCCTGCGGGAGCCGCCCGGGGGAGGGCGGCGGGCGGTGCTGGCGGCCCCGGCTCCCCCTCAGGGGCTCCCCCCCGGGCCGGCCGGGGCCCCTCGGCTGGGCGGCGCGGCGCGGCTGCGGGGCTCCGGCTCGGGCTCGCCGCGATCCTCCCTCCTCCCGGCGGGACGGGGCGGAGCTGGGCATGGAGGACGAAGGGGGCGGTGGCGGCGGAGCTCCGCTGGGGATGGATCCTCCTCCTCCTCCTGCCCTTCCTCCTCCTCCTCCGCCGGCCGAGGCCTCGGAGCCCGGAGCCGCCATCTTCTGCCGCCAGGCCCGGGCTGCGGGCCCGGGGCGGCCCCGCTGCTGCGGCCGGGACGGGGACGGGAAGGGGAAGGGGACGGGAAGGGGAAGGGGACGGGAAGGGGAAGGCGGCGCCATGTTGGCGGCTGAGGGCGGCCGGCGCTGAGGGCGGCTGAGGGCCGGGCCCGGGCATCGCTGCCCGCTGCCGCCGCTCTGCCCTCGGTTCCCATCCCTGCCGGTGCCACCGCTGTGCCCTCCGCTCCGGTGCCCTCAGCCACGGGAGCTTTTCGGTGTCCTCTCGGTGCCCTCGGCTTCGGGACGCCGCTGTGCCCTGAGCCCCGGGAGTTCTCCGGTGCCATCGCTCTGCCCTCAGCTCCGGATCCTTCCCGGTGTCCCCTCACTGCCCTCAGCTCCGGGAGCTCCCCGGTGCCCCTCTCGGTGCCCTCAGCCTCACTGCCCTCAGCCCCGGGAGCTCCCTGGTGCCCTCTCGGTGCCCTCAGCCCCGGGAGCTCCCTGGTGCCCTCTCGGTGCCCTCAGCCTCGCTGCCCTCAGCCCCGGGAGCTCCCCGCTGTCCCCTCGGTGCCCTGGACCCCGGATCGTTGCCGGTGTCCCCTCGGTGCCATCAGCCCCAGTGCCCTCTCGGTGCCCTCAGCCCTGGGAGGTCCCCGGTGTCACTGCTGTGCCCTCAGCCTCGGTGCCCTTAGCTCCGAGAGCTCCCCGGTGCCTCTCGGTGCCCTCAGCCCCGGGACCTTCCCGGCGCCCCTCGGTGCCCTCAGCTCTGGGAGCTCCCCGGTGCCTCTCGGTGCCCTCAGCCCCGGGACCTTCCCGGTGCCACCGCTGTGCCCTCAGCCCGGTGTCCCCTCGGTGCCCTCAGCCCCGGATCGTTCCCGGTGCCCCTCATGGCCCTCAGCTCTCGGTGTCCCCTCGGTGCCCTCAGCCCGGGTGTCCTCAGCCCTGGGTGTCCCTCCCAGCCCCAGGTGTCCCTCAGTGTCCCCTCGGTGCCCTGAGCCCCGGATCGTTCCCGGTGTCCCTCGGTGTCCCCCCCAGCCCCAGGTGTCCCTCGGTGCCCTCAGCCCCGGACCGTTCCCGGTGTCCTCTCATGGCCCTCAGCCCTCGGTGTCCCCTCGGTGCCCTCAGCCCCGGTGCCCTCATGGTGCCCTGAGCCCCGGGAGTTTCCTGGTGCCACCGCTGTGCCCTCAGCCCCGGGATCATTCCCGGTGTCACCACGGTGCCCTCAGCCCGGAAGGTCCCCGGTGTCACTGCTGTGCCCTCAGCCTCGCTGTGCCCGCGGTGCCCTCAGCCCCGGGTCGTTCCTGGTGCCCTTCGGTGTCCCTCAGTGTCCCTCGGTGTGTCCCCTCGGTGTGTCCCCTCCGTGCCCCCAGCCCCGGGTCCTTCCCGGTGTCCCCTCGGTGCCCTCAGCCCCGGGTCCTTCCCGGTGTCCCTTCATTGCCCTCAGCCCCGGGTCCTTCCCGGTGTCCCCTCGGTGCCCTCAGCCCCGGGTCCTTCCCGGTGTCCCCTCGGTGCCCTCAGCCCCGGGTCCTTCCCGGTGTCCCTTCATTGCCCTCAGCCCCGGGTCCTTCCCGGTGTCCCCTCGGTGCCCTCAGCCTTGGTGCCTGCTCGGTGCCCTGAGCTCCGGTGCCCTCAGCCCCGGGTCCTTCCCGGTGTCCCCTCAGTGCCCTCAGCCCCGGTGTCCCCTCGGTGCCCTCAGCCCCGGCTCGTTCCTGGTGCCACCGCTGTGCCCTCAGCTCTGGGATCCCACCGTGCCCTCAGCCCCGGGAGCTTCCCGGTGTCCCCTCAGTGCCCTCAGCCCCGGTGTCCCCTCGGTGCCCTCAGCCCCGGCTCGTTCCTGGTGCCACCGCTGTGCCCTCAGCTCTGGGATCCCACCGTGCCCTCAGCCCCGGGAGCTTCCCGGTGTCCCCTCGGTGCCCTCAGC
>JAKDEW010001101.1:0-56952 GCA_021963965.1 Artemisiospiza belli
AGACAAACAGCTCAGAGAGCCAGGCCTGGGAACCAAGAACTGGGAATGGGATCCATGAGCAGGTCTGACCTGCGCTGGGACCATCCATGGAATCCTGGAATGCTTTGGGCTGGAAGGGACACTAAAGATCATTCATTTCCAGCCCTGCTGCCATGGGCAGGGCCATCTCAAGCTGGCATCTCCTGGGCAGCCAAGGTGGCTCAGCCACCACTGAGACCACAGAGAAGGGACAGGACAGATCCTCCCCCTGCCCAAACAGGCCCTGGAAAGGGATTTTTCCATACAAAATATCCCTGGGCTCTAACAGATCTCCTCCAGCTCTTGCATAACTCTCTGCAGCCCCAAAATATCCCCCTGGAAGTGTCCAAGGCCAGCTTGGACAGGGCTTGGAGCAACCTGGGATAGGGGAAAGGTGTCCTTGCTCATGGAAATGGGATGATCCTCAAGGCTTCTGTCTCCAAGACACTTTGGAGGAGGAAGAGGAGGAATGTTGGGAAGGGTCATCCCTCAGCACCCCAACCTTGGCATGGCTCATTCCCTCAGCAAACACCTCCCAAAACATCCCCCTGGGAAGTGTCCAAGGCCAGCTTTGACAGGTCTTGGAGCAACCTGGGATAGGGAAAGGTGTCCCTACTCATGGGAATGTCCCTGCCCATGGGAATGGGATGATCCTCAAGGCTTCTGTCTCCAAGACACTTTGGAAGAAGAGGAGGAAGAGGAGGAATGCTGGGAAGGGTCATCTCTCAGCCTTGGGATGGCTCATTCCTGCAGCAAAACACCTCCCAAAACAGCCCCCTGGAAGTGGTCCCAAGGCCAGCTTGGAGCAATCTGGGATAGGAAAGGTGTCCCTTGCCCATGGGAATGGGATGATCCTCAAGGCTTCTGCTGTCAAGACACTTTGGAAAAAAAGGAGGAAGAGGAGGAATGCTGGGGAAGGGGCCCGTCCCTCAGCACCCCAGCCTTGGCACGGCTCATTCCCTCAGCAAACACCTGCCAGGGCATGACCCAGATTTTCTGGGAGGAGTGGCAGGGGATAACGTGCAGGGATCACCAGTGGCCGAGCCCTGGGGCCGCTGTCCCTCCCCGGTGACCGATGGCCGCTCACGTGAGCGGTGTCACCTCCCCGCTGGCGCTGTCACAGCTGCCACATCCAGACATTCCTGCACCCCATTTCCCTCCGCGCCGGCAGCCCTGGCTCGACAGGAAATGTCAGACACGATCCAGCTGTGTGTCCCGGGGCTGGGAGCGTGGGAAAACAAACTGGGAGGGAGAGCGGGGCTGGGAAATGCTCCAGCCTGGAGCTCATCCATCCCTGATCCTCCTCGTTCCTGCCTTTGGGATTTCAGAGGGCTTTGGTCATGTCCTGCCTGTGCTGCCAGGTGTCCTTGCCCATGTAAGAGGGGACACAGAGATCAATTCCCACCAAAACCATACAGGGTTTTGATGCTTTAAAAATCCAATATTTGGGCTAAAAATACTCCACGAGCTGGGAGGAGAGTGGGGGTTGGGAAATGCTCCAGCCTGGAGCTCATCCATCCCTGATCCTCCACTCATTGCAGTTTTTGGGATTTCAAAGGGCTTCGGTCACATCCTGCCTGTGCTGCCAGGTGTCCTCACTGCTGGAAGAGGGGACAGAGATCAATTCCCACCAAAACCACTCAGGGTTTTGATGCTTTAAAATCCAATATTTGGGCAAAATATTTAATACTCCACAAGCTGGGAGGAGAGTGGGGCCAGGAAATGCTCCAGCCTGGAGCTCATCCATCCCTGATCCTCCTCATTCCTGCCTTTGGGATTTCAGAGGGCTTTGGTCATGTCCTGCCTGTGCTCCCAGGTGTCCTAGAAGAGGGGACAGAGATCAATTCCCGCCACAACCACCCAGGATTTTGGTGCTTTAAAATCCAATATTTGGGCAAAAATAGTGGCTAAGTTTTTTTTATTATTATTATTTAGAGATGGGGTAACTGAGAGGTGTTAAAAATTTTTATTCCATTTTTAGTTTTATGAGAAGGGTGAGGCAATATAGATGTTGTAATTTTACTACAATCAGAAGTTAACTATTTTTTTAATTACAATACACTGTAAGTGTTTCTTGGTTTATTAGCTTTTGTTACATTATGCTATAATTGTTTTAAAGCTAATTCTTTTAAATTACTCTTTGTGGGTCTTACTACAATGTATCTTGCACAGTTTTATTTCTTTAAAGTATTAAGCTTATTTGTAAGGCTATCTTTTGAAACTTCTTTTAGTTTCATTTTTCTTTCAACAATGTTTGTCTTATTTTATGGTATCTCTTAGCATTTCTTGTCTGAACGTTTGTATATAGATGTACATTATGTGAGTTTTTTGTTAGGCTTTCAGAATTTTCTATAAATAGAATTTTCTATAAATAGAAATTCTGAATTTATAATTCAAATTTATAATCCTATAAATCTATTTCCCACAAAATAGGACTAAAACAGCTTTGCTCGATTGTTTCCTTGCCTTGTGTGTTTTAAAAAAAAAAAAAAAAGGAATTTCAGGAATAAAGGAACCAAATCCTCAGCTGTGTCCCATGAAACTGATGGAAAATTCCCAGTGGATTTGCCATCACTGAAGACTGCCAGGTTTATTTCTTATTTCTTGGCATTCCTGCTCCAAAGGCATTCCCTCGTTGCTCTGGAGAAGCCCAGGGTGTGTCTGGAGGAGGGATGGGGACACCCTTGGGCAGGGGACACTCAGGGGACACGGATGTGGCTCCAGGTTTTGCCTCCAGTTTTGTTCCTCACCAAAACCCCATTTCCTCAGCCACAGCTTCTGAAAGGGCACCAAAGCTCCAGAGCATTTCCTGAAGGATAAAATGGAGAGAAGGAAACTTCCTTACAACTCCACTGGAATCCAGGGAAAGCTGGGGAAACTTCCATGTCCCTCAGGATCGTCAGCACAGAGGCTGAGGGAGAAGAAGGAAAACTGGAATGGAAAGGAAATATGTGAAAACCCCAATCCCTACCCCTGAGGGGGAGACACTTAAAAAGTTCTGTGCCAGAACTGAGAGGTAAACAGGACTTTTGGTTTTTGGGCTTTGGGTTGTTGTTTATTATTTTTCTTATCAATAGTTTTAGTACTTAGTGTATGAAGAGAAGGCACCAAAAGTCACCAGACACACAGGTTGAAGGTCTTCTAAAGCTGTGTTGTTCAATTAGCTTTTAGAAAGTATTTTATGTCTACTTGTCTTCCAATAACTACTTATGTGTTTGTTGATGCAACCTCTGCATTGTGGGTCTTTCTAACTGTGGTTCCCTCTGTGCCCCCAACACTGCAGAAAACAGAGCAGGTGAAGAACAAGAAGGAGATCAGACAATGCCCCAAATCCTCCATCTTATCTCCTACCCACCTCCACACCAAAAACGCCAAACTCTGAGTTTTTCACCCTGTGATAAACTCTACCACTGCCTATTTCACACACACAGATTCCAGTTCATCCCAAAGGCTTGGAAGCTTTCTCCATGGATGAAGGTTAAAAGCAGTGTTCTCCTGGGGTCAGGACTTGTCAAAACAAGCAGAGAAACATTCCCTGTGCCCTGGGTTCCAACATGAAATCTTCCTCATTCCACGCTCCCAGAATTCCCACCCTTGCTCTGGAAATCCTGCACCACCCCAGCTCCTTCCCTCTCAGCCCTAAAAATGGCAGCTGGATGGTGTTGGAGCCCTGGATATTGAGAATTCCAGACTTTCTGTGCTCCCAGGCACTGACCCCCAAGAGAACTCTGCACTGACCTGAGGCCCTGGGGAAGCTTCCAAAATTCAATAATAAAACTGAGATTGAAGGTGTGGAGCTTGAATAGAAGTGTGTGGTATCACAGGGTGGGAAACTCAGAGTGTTGTAGATGCATATTACAATATTGGCTTTTCACAGATATTAAAATGGATTTTATATGTGTGGTGTTAAAGTCACTTTGTTATAAATATATAATTTTTATTTCTGTTATTAATTGAGCTTGGACATAGTAATGAAATAGCTCTGCTTGTATTAAAATGTCTATTTAGATGAGGTAACACCCAACAAACACAAAATGAGAACACTTGCAACAAATCTGCTAACTATTAACACTCTCCATGTAAAGACAGTGCGGACTAAGGCCTAGAAACTGGAAGTGTTAAGAATAGACTAAAATTACAACCAAATAATATGCATACTCTAAACAGGCAGACCTAAAGAGGAGCCATCCTAAACAACTCTTGAAACATGTAATCTAAGTGTGAAGAAAAAGTTTACTACACATAAAAGTCTATAAATATACAGCAAGCTAATATAGTGAAAAGAATATTTAAGGAATAATCCCAAAAATACCAGTGTGCTCTTGGCTAGGTGCCAAAATACACCTGGTGTAAACAACCTTTGCCCTTTGTCCTTATCTCCTGTTATCCTTTATTAAATTTCTTAATTTTCACAGGAGAGTGAACGTGGTTTTCACACAGAGTTTAAGGGTTTAGAATGCAGTAATAGATATTTAATAATATACTGTTAGAATACATGAATAGATAGAAAGCAAGATGGAGGTTTTGGGGTGGAGGCTGCTCCTTCTTCTTCTTCTTCACCTTCTTCTTCTCCTCCTTCTTCTTCTCCATGGGTTTGGGTGGTTTTGTGTCATTGGATAAAAAAGTCCCCATTGCAGGCACGGGTGGTTGGGTATTGGGTGAAAAGTGAAAATAATTCAGGTATAATTTCTTATTTGGACAGTTTATCCTTCAAAGGCCTTGTAGAGAGAGACAGGGCTCCATTTTTAGTTTGTTGGAGTGAAGTGCTGCAGAGCTCAGGGTTTGTGAGACTGTGACAGAGATAAGAACTGATAAACATCTGAGCCCCAACAAGAAATACCCTCTCACACATTTAATCCCGACCTTGGCAGAAACAAACCCCAAAAATCCACAGCTCTGGAGGATGTGGGATCCCTGCTGGAGGATTGGGATCCCCACTGTGCTGCCCTGCTGAGGACAAGGAGGAATCCTGCAGGTTTTTCCCAGGAATGGCTGGGGAGGAGTCCACCCTCACAGACTTTTCAGGTCACCAGTTAGAGGCTGGCACTAATCACAGGCCTTAATTAGCAATCAAGCTCCTCTCCAGGGCAGGTTGGACTCATGGATTCTGTGTCTCTCCCAGGGAATCAGGAAAATTCCCAAAAAACAACCTCCCCCCCCAAACCTCTCATCCCCCCACCTTGTGCAGGTGATCAAGGGCCAGCGCTCCCATGGATTGTCACCCACGTTTCTCCTTCTGCATTTCCAGTGGACTTCCCATTGGTTTCCAAGGCAAAAGAACCATCAAATCCAGGGAAGAGGTTGAAACTCTCACTTCAGAGAGGACCTGGAGGGGCTGGGCAGGGAATGGAGCTGGGAAGGGGCTGGAAAAACTCCTGAGGGAGCTGGGAAGGGGCTGAGCCTGGAGGAAAGGAGGCTCAGGGGGGACCTCAGTGCTCTGCACAGCTCCTGACAGGAGGGGCAGGGAAAGGAGGAGAGGAAATGGCCTCAGATGGCACCAGGGGAGGCTCAGATCAGAAATTAGAAACAATTTTTGTCACTCTCAGAGTGGTCAGGCCTTGGACTGAGCTGCCCAGGGAGGTTTGGAGTCACTGAATTGTCCCAGAGCAGTCTGGATGTGGCCTTGGGGGACAGGGATTGGGGTGGTGCTGGTGGGGCTGGGGTGGCACTGGGTGATCCTGAGGGTCCCTTCCTACCCCAGGTGGAACCAGGTGGATTTTCCACGTCCACGCTCCAGCTCTGAGAACCCGTGCTGTGAGTTTCTCTTGGGAATGGTTTAAACCCCTCAGCATCACATTTTGCCCCAAAATCTGGGATTCAGCTGTCCACAGCTCCCTCAGCCTGGCAGCACCAGGGTTACCCAGGAATGAGGAGTTTTCCCAGGCCTCTCCTTCCCCCTGGAGCCCTCAGCTCTCCTCTCCTCCAAACACCACCTCCTGCTTCTGATTTTCTCCCCATTTCTGCATTTGTTAGCCAAAGGTGGAGCTCGCTCAGGAGCTGCTGAGACTTTCAAAGCTCTGTGTGCTCTCCAGAGGAGATTGGACGCAGGAAAAAAAAAAAAAAAAAAAAAAAAAAAGGAGCTGAGTCCCTTAACAGGCAGATTTAGGAACATGTCTGAATTGAACTGCTGCAAAATTTTAACCATTGCAAATGTGCAAATTTAACCACTGCAAATGTACAAATTTAACTGCAGCAGTTAAATGTACAAATTTACAAGTTTAACTGCTGCTGCCTCCCAAAGGCTCCTGGCTGCTGTGGGAGCCAGCTCTCCCTCCTGCTTCCCAGGAAAAGGCAGCTGAGGTGCTGGCACGAGGAACCTGAGGCCAGGAGCTGTCTGTGCCCCAAATCCCGGCTAAACCCGGGGTGTTGCAAGGGCCGCCCGGGGTTTGTGTTGCTGCTGGAGGGGATTTGGCAGGCAAGGGGTGGAACTGAGCTGGTAAAACGCCCCTGCCCGGCTGGCAGAACAGGCTGGAAGGGCTTGGGGCAGGAGATGGGAGCTCAGATAGCGAGCTTGCCTCATCCAGCATCCTCTTCCCTGTTCCTGGCTACTTTCCTTGCCCATCCTTTCTCCAGAAGGTGAAGAAGCAGGGCTGGAGGTGTGCCCTGAGCAGGGACGGCTCTGCCAGGGACAGGGGCAGCTCCTGAGGGTCTGGGCAGGGAAGGGAGAGGGATTCAATGGTCCTGATGGCTCCTTCCCAGCTCTGGGAATTCCTGTGAGGGGGATTCAATGGACCTGATGGCTCCTTCCCAGCTCTGGGAATTTCGGGTGTGGGATTCAGTGATTCTGATGGCTCTTTCCCAGCTCTGGGAATTCCTGTGAGGGGGATTCAATAGTCCTGATGGCTCCTTCCCAGCTCTGGGAATTCCTGTGAGGGGGATTCAATGGTCCTGATGGCTCCTTCCCAGCTCTGGGAATTCCTGTGAGGGGGATTCAATGGACCTGATGGCTCCTTCCCAGCTCTGGGAATTTCAGGTGTGGGATTCAGTGATTCTGATGGTTCTTTCCCAGCTCAGGGAATTCCTGTGAGGGGGATTCAATGATCCTGATGGCTCCTTCCTTGCTCTGGGAATCCCTGTGAGGGGAATTCAATGATCCTGATGGCTCCTTCCCAGCTCAGGGAATTCCTGGAGGTCTGGGCAAGGAAGGGAAGGGGATTCAATGATCCTGATGACTCCTGTCCAGCTCAGGCTATTCCACCATTCTGTGATCCCTCCGGTGCATCCAAACACAGCAAGGGAGCACCGGGACACCTCTGACAGCCCCTGAGTCTAAAAACGCCCAAATTTGGGGGGATTTATCGCCAACAACCAAAAATCCCTCAGACCCACCATCCCCTCTCTTTCCAACAACAACCACAATCCCACAACAACTTTGCTGCCTCATTTTCCCCGCTGCTGACACCCCTGAGTGCTCCCCGGTGCCACCCTCCCGCTGTGCTTGGTTCAGGGCCACCTTTTGTCCCTTTTTGTCCCTTTTTTTTTGGTCCCTTTTCCCGGAGCAGGAGCCTCCCAGGTCGGGGATCCTGTCCCCGCCTGCCCGGCCACTCCCTGCCGTGATTATCCCAGCACAGCCAGGCCACTCCTCCCGTCCGCCCCTTAAATAGTTAACCGCGGGAGCGGCCGCAGCCGCAGGGACGGACGGACACGGGGACGGACGGACGGACAGAGCCAGCCCGCAGGTACAGCAGCCCCTGCGATCCCCTGTGCTAATGACACGTGAGCTGCTCTAATTATTCATTTCGGTCGGGAATTTGTTTGGGCGCGTTCATTGGAGGCTTAATCGGCCCCTGAAAATCAGATGTGTAACTCTCTGGTCATCGGGGATATTTCTTAAAAATTACCTAAATATGGCATTAGGTATACACAGGCATTAGATGTACATATAGATATATAAATATATAAATATATAAATATAAATATGTGCGTGTGTCTATGTGTATGTATATGTCTATATATGCCATGTATATTGTGTGTGTATCAACACAAATGTATATATTCTAGATATATACAGGTACCTGTATAGATACGTTTCATATATTTGTATATAAAATATATAAATATACACACTCGTATATTTATAAATAAAATATCTGTGCATATATTTTTATATAAAAATATGTAATGTTTATATACGTATATGTGTGTATATAATATATGTATTTTATATAAATATGTTTGTATATATACATGTATATATATATATAAATTTATATCTATTTATATTAAGAATATCTAAATATATATTCACATATATATTTATAAATAAAAATATCTATAAATATACATTTATATAAAACATATAATATGTATGTACATATATGTGCGTATCTATTATATATATACACATATAAATATGTTTGTATATATATATACATGTATATATATCTATTTCATTTATTTATATATCAAATATATAAAATATAATAATATATTTATAAATAAAAGTAGCCATACATATATATTTATATAAAATATATAATATGTATATACATATATGTGCACATATAACATATATATCATAGTAAATACATAAAAATAGGTTTGTATATATATATACTTATATTTATATATTAAAATATAAAAATATATATTCATATATACTATTAAATAAAACTATCTATAAAAATATATTTATATAAAATATGTAATATGTATATATGTATGTGTGAATATCATATATGTTATACATCTATACATATAAATATGTTTGTATATATACACATGTATACATTTTAATATATTTATATAAAATATTTCAATAGATATTAATATATTTATAAATAAATATTTATTTATAGGATATATATATAATATGTATATACATATATATGTGTCTATATATATCCCATATGCATATATCTATCTCTCTCTCTTTGTGTGCATATATATATATATATATATATATATATATATATATATATATATATATGTTTATGATATATAACTGAGACATGTAGCTCTGTTTTTGTATTTTAATGTTTTTGTCTGTCTAGGGGGAGGAGAAATTTTAATGTATGTCAATATTTAAAGATTTTAAAGATTTTTTAAATGTATTTTAATGTGTTTGTCTGTGTAGGGAGAGGAGAAATTTATGCAAGCCCCCATGTGTGCATGGATTTTATTTATTTTTATCTACTTCTGAGGCAGGAGATGGTGATCATGGATTGGGCTGGGCTGGAAGGGACACTCAATCTCCTCCAGGGAGATTTTTATATATAAATTTTTGTATAAATGTATATTTATATTTTAATATATTTATATATTAAAATATATATATATATATATATATGTATGTATGTGTGTGTGTATATCCCACATATATTTATATGTCTCACTCTATATATAGGTAGTATCTATATATATATATAATCATTATTTATTTTTATATTATTTATAATTTATATTATTTTTTATTTCTTTAGCATAATTTTAAACAAAATTATAAAAAATATTTTTATATTATATATATTATATAGAATAAAATTTTATATGTTATTTATATTATTTAATTTTTTAAAATAAATATATTATTTATATTATTTCCTTTTTAAATGTATATTTACATTTTTTAATATATTGACATTTTTAAAATATATTGGCATTCTTAAAATATATTGACTTTTTTATACTGGGAATTTTTTATCCTGGGATTTTTTTAGATGTTGATTTTTAATATATTGATTTTTTTAAAATATGGATTTGAAAATATTTTTAATATATTGACTTTTTTATGTTGACCTTTTTTTATATTGACTTTTTTATGTTGACTTTCTTTATATTGACTTTTTTTTTTTAATTTTGAGATTTGAAGTGCCTGTCCAACATGTCATTGAGCAGATAACACAGTTTTCCTTAGAAAGCAGAGTCTGAGCACCTGAAAAATCACAACTCTGGCCTTTATATTCAATTTTCAATCCCCAAAAATTCCTACAGCAGGACCACAACTGTGAACACCATCTTCTGCCTCACAAGTAGATAAAAATAAATAAAATCCATGCACACAAGGGGATCTGTATAATTTCTCCTCCCCCTACACAGACAAACACATTAAAATACATTAAAAAATCTTTAAAAATTTTAAATATTGACATACATTAAAATTTCTCCTCTCCCTACGCAGACAAACACATTAAAATACAAAAAACAGAGCTACAAGTCTCATATATATATATATATATATACATATATACATATATATATGCATATATATATTTTATATATATATATTTATACATATAAAAATATATATATAAAGAGAGAGAGATATACATGTCTATGGGATATATATACACATACATATGTATATGCATATTATGTAGAGAGAGACATATAAATATGTATGGGATATATATAAATATGTTTATTTTACATAGAAATATATATTTCTATACAAACATATATTTATATTTAAAAATATGAAATTTATATATATAAAAATCTCCCTGGAGGAGATTGAGTGTCCCTTCCAGCCCAGCCCTTTCTGTGATCACCATCTCCTGCCTCAGAAGTAGATAAAAATAAATAAAATCCACGCACACATGGAGATTTGTACAAATCTGGGAAACTGGAAGGGATTTTGCCTTTCTGTTTTCCTACAGAATAAAAAAAATCCTGTTCATCGCAAAGCCACACCTGAGCCACGTGATCCCACTCAGCCAGAGCTGCTGGAATTCCTGGGACTCCCTGGAACATATATATTTATATATATAAATATTTATATATCCCACACAGCCAGAGCTGCTGGAATTCCTGGGATTCCCTGGAACGTATATATTAGTATGTATTTTTTATATATATTTTTATATATTTTATATATATTTATATATATATTTGTATATATATATAATATATCCCACACAGCCAGAGCTGCTGGAATTCCTGGGATTCCCTGGAACGTATATATTTATATATATATAAATATTTATATATCCCACACAGCCAGAGCTGCTGGAATTCCTGGGATTCCCTGGAACGTATATATTTATATATATAGAAATATTTATATATCCCACACAGCCAGAGCTGCTGCAATTCCTGGGATTCCCTGGAACGTATATATTTATATATATAGAAATATTTATATATCCCACACAGCCAGAACTGCTGCAATTCCTGGGATTCCCTGGAACGTATATATTTATATATATAGAAATATTTATATATCCCACACAGCCAGCACTGCTGGAATTCCTGGGATTCCCTGGAACGTATATATTTATATATATAGAAATATTTATATATCCCACACAGCCAGAGCTGCTGGAATTCCTGGGATTCCCTGGAACGTATATATTTATATATAAAAATATTTATATATCCCACACAGCCAGAGCTGCTGGAATTCCTGGGATTCCCTGGAACATCCCCAGCTCCTGGTGCTGTGCCTGTAAATCTCCATAAATCCCAGATCACACAGACTTTATTGGGGCATTAGGAGATTCCAGGCAGAGCAGACACAGCCATCAGCAGTGTCAGGAAAATTAACCCACAAACACCAGGGGTTTATGTCCAAAAAGGAGACACAGGAGTCCTTTGACTTTATTCCAATAAAGGGAGAGGCCATGGGGCATTCTCCTGGGATCTCTCCAATTTTTGGAAGACACAACATCTTTTTTTATTCTAATTTCCCAGCCGCATTTCCCTTCTCTTTCCCCATTTCTGAGGTACCTGTGAGGTTCAGACTTCCCAATACACCTGATACCAGAGATTTCCCTCTATTCTAAAGCCCTCCCTTTTCAATTTTAATTTTTATGGAATTTAGGGGTTTTTCTTCCCATTGTTTCTTTCATCTCTCAATGTCTAATTTCATTTATCAGCAAACTTAAAGTTCATTAGTAAAAGCAAATCTCTTTTTCAATTCATCACTCAGTGGAATCCTTCCCATTGTTTCCTTTATCTCCCAGTGCTGGTTTTATCTACCTGAAGACCCAGAGCTGCTTTGTAAAGACAAATCCACTATTCCTCTCATAATATACATGTATATGTATATATAAATGTATATATATATGTAAATATAAATGTATATATACACACATATATGTATATATTTTTAAGTCTATATATAAATTAAAAATATACGTTTATATTTATAAAATATATTAAATATATTTGTCTATCTAAATATATATTATATGTCTATAAATATGTATATACATATGTATGTGTATATACACGTATATTTTTGTACATAAATATATAATATATATAAATATATAAAATTTATATTTATAAAAATATTGAAATATGTACTAATATAAAAAATGTATGATATGTATATACATACATATGTATGTGTATATACACGTATATTTTATATATAAAGATATATAAAAAATTATATTATATAGATATGTAAAATATATATTGTAATATATAAAATATAAAATTATATATATATAAAATATATATTATAATACATACATTAGGAAAAATATATATTATATAAATATATATAATATGTACATACGTATGTATATACATATATATGTGTGTATATATATCCATATTCATATATCTATCTCTTTCTTTAATCTCCTTATTTTTTCAAATTTTAAAAAATTCTCTTATTCTCATTAATTTTAAGTCTTAAATGTGAGCATACTGTTTTAAACCCACTTCTAAAAACCCACTTTAAAAACTTTCAAGCTCACTTTTTAAATAGAATCTTGTAGGAAATTTGAGGCAGAGCCAACCGCTCAGGTGCTCTGGCTGCGAGAGGTGAGGTTGTTCCTTCATTTTCAAAGCCCCTTGGTGGGCAAAGCAGGATGAAAACCAAGGAAAACTGAGACAAGGAATCATGGAATGGTTTGGGTTGGGAGGGACCTCAAATCCCACCCAGTGCCACCCCTGGCATGGCAGGGACACTTTGCAATGTCCCCAGTGTCCAGCCTGGCCTTGGGCACTGCCAGGGATGCAGGGGCAGCCCCAGCTGCTCTGGGCACCTGTGCCAGGGCCTCAGCACCAGGAGAGAGAATGACTTGGAATTAGCAAAAATTGCATGTTTGGGATGAAGCTCTTGGATTAGATTTCCAGCCCTCATGGGCAGATTGGCACAAAGCTTTTCTGAGATTGTCACATTCTTCTCAAAGAAGGCATTTCAGAGAGCTAAAAATGACCCATGGATTTCTGTCAAAATCGGGAAAGTGTTGCTGCCAAAAGCTTATTTTTGGGTGTGGGATTGGGAGATGGAGCAAAAATTCATTTCATCTTTATATTTTTCAGAATGCCAGGATTTTGTGGCTTGCTTGGAGGCAATGGTTTGCCCAGAGCAGCTGGGGCTGCCCCTGCATCCCTGGCACTGCCCAAGGCCAGGCTGGACACTGGGGACAGTGGGAGGTGTCCCTGCCATGGCAGGGGTGGCCCTGGGTGATTTTTAAGGTCCCTCCCAACCCACACCATTCCTTGATTCTGTGACAATCCTGGTATAGATTTGCTCTCCTCTTGAAGAAGTGACTTCTCATCCCATTTCCATTGAGATCATCCCTGGGAGTGGCAGAGTTATTCCCAGATTCTGACTCTGATGCTGCAGCACCAGCAGAACAGAAGCAGCCCGGGGGAATTGTGTGTGCCCTGCCCGTGTTCCACAGACAGCACAACTTTGCATTCCATAAATTCCTGCCCTAACTTGCCACTGGCTTCCACTGTGGAGCTCTGTCTGTCAAGTGTGGAGCTGGAGGGTGGAATCCTGGAATATCTGAGTGGGAATAAACCCCCAGGCATCCCCCAGTGCCAGCCCAGAGCCCACCAAGCCCAGCCTGGGCATCCCTGGCAGCTCCTGGAGCTGTGGCAGCCTCGGGGCCGTGCCCGTTCCCTGGGCAGTGCCAGCACCCTCTGGGCAAGAACCTTGCCCTAAAATCCAACCTAAATCCCTCCAGACCCAGCCCCAGCCAGGATCCTGTCCCTGTCGCTGGGGCTGCAGCTCAGATGAGCTCAGGCTCCTCCAGCTGAACATCCCAAGTGCAGGAATGCCCAGAGCAGAGGACAGGGAGTGGTGTGAAGGCCCTGGGCTCAGCTAATTGTGAAGGCCCTGGGCTCAGCTAATGCCTTCCTTTTTGTCCTTCAAAACAAAGGACACCTCCTTTGTTTTTTTTAGGTTTGGCCTCTGGAGTGGAAGCTGCGATGGCTTTGAGCAACCACACCAACAGCAGCTCGGTGCTGCCCAATCTGCTCCACATGGAACAGAAGAAGGCCCTGAGGTTCAACAACTACAGCAACCCCGCCCTGGAGCTGCAGGAGGAGATCATGGCCTCCTTCTACATCCTCATCATCGTCGGCTTCTTTGGCTTCCTGCTCTTTGTCATGATGCTCAGCAACATCGTTTCCAGCAAGCCCGAGAACTACATGGACTACCTGTACTCAGGCAAGCTGAGCCCGCCCCGGGGCCAGCTGGAGCTGCCCCAGACCCACAGCAAGGACACCAAGGACACCAGGGACACCTTTGTCATCATCAACAGCGCTGCCTTCCTGGACCTGCAGCGGCAGGACGGCACAAACCAGCCCGGGACCGAGGGGCTGAGCACAAACTCGGTCCTCAGGGATGTCTGAAAATGTTTTTTGTTTTTTTTTTTCCTTTTGTTCAGCCTACCCAGGGATCATTTTCCTCCTTTGTGGAGGCTTCCCACGTGCAGCTGTGAAGGCACTGGAGGGGAAGGTGTGTTATTCCAGCTCCAGGCCTTTGGATGGGGGGCTGGAGATGAATTCCCTCTTGGCTGCTCCTCCATGGCTGTTCCTGTTGTGTTTCCATTGCTTGACTCTCGGGAGAAGGGATCACCCTTCCTTTGCTGCTGCCTCCAGCTGGGACAGTGTTTGTGTGCCTGCTTCCTGGTGTTCCTGATTCCCTAATTCATTTGGGAGCTGCCAGTGAGCCCTGGCTGTGACTGTGCCAGCAGGAACAGCCCCAAATGATGGGAAAGGGTTGGAGATCCTCTGTGGAATCTGTGTCCAGCCATTCCACAAGGAATGAAGGTTATTCCAAGGATCTGGAGGCACGTGCTGGACTTGGCCTTGTTTGGTCTGCAGCAGGTTTTGGACAGTGGTCGTGCATTTCTCAGCAGCTCTTCCACACGTGGCTGCCCTACACCAGGAAAATGAGGAGGGCCAGGACATCCCATTCCCAAGGGCTTGGAGACAGGACAATGGGGAATGGTTTCCCAGTGCCAGAGGGCAGGGCTGGGTGGGATCTTGGCAATGAGGAATTGTTCCCTGGCAGGGTGGGCAGGGGCTGGGATGGAATTCCCAGAGCAGCTGGGGCTGCCCCTGCATCCCTGGCAGTGCCCAAGGCCAGGCTGGACGCTGGGGACAGTGGGAGGTGTCCCTGCCATGGCAGGGGTGGCACTGGGTGGGCTTTAATGTCCCTTCCAACCCAACCCATTCCATGCTCCTGATGTCCCTCCCAGAGCCCCCCAGGGCAGGCATTTCTCAGCTGGAGCCCTTGGGGATGTGACATTGCTGTGCCAGTGATCCCAAAACAAAATCCCCGCAGCTTCCCCAGGGTGGTTACAGGAACCAAGGGGGTGTTACAGTTCCGGGGTGTCTTCTGCAGGTCCCCACGGGGCTCAGGAGTGCTCAGCCTGTGCCCTGCAGAGTCCTGGAGTCCAGGGTGGGAGGGTGTGGAGAGGCAAATGCTGGCAGAGGGTTCCAGCTTGCTGCACTTGGTCCAAGAATTCATTGGCAAAAGCTCTGGAGTCTGCAAATCCAAGTGGTTGGAGAGCAGTGGGGCAGATACTGTGAGAACCTTGGGGCATTTGGTTATAGGAGCAAAAATCCTATGAAATCCTATAAAATTGTGAGTCTGAATGTTGGGGGTCCCTCTCAGCCTCCTTTATGTTCCTTTGTGTGTTTGCTCCTTGTTACTGACAGGAAAAGAATTCCCAACAATTTTATAGGGAGCATTGTTTCCTAATTCTCCTTCCACAGGTTTTTACTGTCTGGAACTTCACATTTTGCTACTGTGATGTTTTTTCTGTCCCAGATTTTCCTGTATCCTTTTCTGCCATGATAAAGTGTTGCTGTTATGGGATTTTGCCCCTGTTTGGGCCAATCCAACTGCCTGGAATTGATTTATTCCATGTGGGCCACGTCCTTAAAGGGAGTTTTCAGAGCCTGATCTCCTCAGAGCTGTTCCAAGGCTGCTACTCCCAGCTGATTGCCAGGCTGAAATCCAAACCTCTCTCTTGGCTTTCCACACTTGTCCTTGCAATTGCAGAGGTTCAGCTTTCCAGCAGAGACCTCTCCTTTTTTGGACAGGTGCATATTCCCAGCCCTGGCTCCAGCAGGGGCCAATTAGGGATTGGGGTTGGTTTTGGATCCTGTTCCTTTGGCTTCTCTGAGGTGTCCACAACTCCAGCTCCCAGCAGCCACGTTCCCATTGCTGCTGCTCAGCTAGAAAATTTGAGATGTTTAAAGGTAGGAACAACATTTGCACTTCCAGGTTTGTTCCTTCTCCCCAGTGGGGCTGTTTTCCAGAAGGGGACAGGTGGCACCATCCAAAATTGGATCCAAAATTTCTGCCGTGCCAGCACCGAGAGGAGATTCCAGCCTGATTTCCAGCAGCTCTGAGAATTCCTACTTTGCACATCCGGCTTCTCCATTTTTCCATGCAACGGCATCAGGAAGCAGAGTTGGAGGTGCCTCATTCCATGGTGAGACCCAGGTTTTGGAGGTGCCTCATTCCATGGTGACATCCAGGTTTCACTGGTGCCTCATTCCATGGTGAGACCCAGGTTTTGGAGGTGCCTCATTCCATGGTGACATCCAGGTTTCACTGGTGCCTCATTCCATGGTGAGACCCAGGTTTTGGAGGTGCCTCATTCCATGGTGACATCCAGGTTTCACTGGTGCCTCATTCCATGGTGAGACCCAGGTTTTGGAGGTGCCTCATTCCATGGTGACATCCAGGTTTCACTGGTGCCTCATTCCATGGTGAGACCCAGGTTTTGGAGGTGCCTCATTCCATGGTGACATCCAGGTTTCACTGGTGCCTCATTCCATGGTGAGACCCAGGTTTTGGAGGTGCCTCATTCCATGGTGACATCCAGGTTTCACTGGTGCCTCATTCCATGGTGAGACCCAGGTTTTGGAGGTGCCTCATTCCATGGTGAGACCCAGGTTTTGGAGGTGCCTCATTCCATGGTGAGACCCAGGTTTTGGAGGTGCCTCATTCCATGGTGATATCCAGGTTTTGGAGGTGCCTCATTCCATGGTGATATCCAGGTTTTGGAGGTGCCTCATTCCATGGTGACATCCAGGTTTTGGAGGTGCCTCATTCCATGGTGATATCCAGTTTTTGGAGGTCCCTCATTCCATGGTGAGACCCAGGTTTCAGCCTCCATCACCCACTCCAGATTTTGGGCAGGGATTTCACCTCCTGCACCAGTGGCTGCTTCAAGAAGTGCCCGGCTGGAAGTTGAACTCCACAGGGAAGGGCAAACTGAGCTTCCAGCAGCAAATTCCCTGCTGAGGGATGACAGAACTCTGCTATTCCCTTGGGAATGAGCCCATTCCTGCTCACACCTTCACGAGCTCCTGCAGGTGCCTGAGGTGGGTCCTTCCCTCTGCACTGGGGGCTCCACATCCCAAAAAGAGAGGGGAAAATCAAATTCTGACCACTCAGGATCTGTTTGGTGGCTTTGCCCCCTTCCCAACCACCCTGTCCCAGCCCCTTGGAGCTTTTTTCCCTCCCCACCCCAGGCAGATGCAGCTGATAAAACCATGCTGATACAAGCTCCAAGTCCCAAAGAAATCCTGATCCTACAAAGTCCAATGTTCCCATCTCCACCTGGAATGGTGTCTGGGATGAGGCAGAAGCCATGAGGGGAGTGGGATTAACTCAGCCCTGGCTGAGAATTCCTAATGCCCAACCCCAAATTCCATCGGTTTTCACAAAGTGTCTCCCTGGTTTAGCAGGAAACCACCAGCTCTTGTACTGACTCTGTTCTGAGGGGTAGAAGGCTCTTTAATTATTGTCTTAATTTATTTTCTAAATTTCTCACTTTTTTCTCTTTCCATCCTGAGGCCATCTTTGATTTGGGCAAGTTTTTCTCTCTTGGTTCCAGCAGAGCTAAAATTATCCATTTTTGGAAAGTATTTTTGACACCAGAAATACAGCTTTGGTGTGGGACTTCAGCTCATGCTCAGGAATTCATCAGCCAGCGGGAAGGAAAAGAGATTATTTAAATTGGGGATGGTGTTCGTTATAAAAAGAATCCTAATCTTTGTCACTTTGTGTAAGACTGGGAGACAACCAAATTCCCTGTGGAGAGTTGGTTTTGGAAAACAAATACAAACCTACAAAACATTTAATTTAGATAAAAATAAAATATTAAATTTCAAACTTAATTTTAGCTGTAATATAATACAGCAGTTAAAAAAAAACCACTACTGTCGCTGTGTATTTCATTATGTTCTGAATTTCATGATGTTTTTCGTTGGCATTTTAAAATAAATGTGAACACGTGTGTAAAATAAATGGCTTTGTGATGATTTTTAGCTCGAATCTCAAATGTGGTGACGGGAAGGTAATGACATAATGACCTCTGAGGTGGGTAATTGGGATGTAAGTGATAATTGCCACCCTAATTGCTCCACTAACAGGGACTTTGTTCAGGGGGAAGTGGTGAATTTGCTGGTTGGGTTGGTTTATGTCACCGCTATGGGGCTGGGACAGAGAATCCTCTGCTCAGTGACACTGAGGTTGCCAGATCACAGAATCAGGAATTCCTGCGTGGGAATAAACCCCCAGGGATCCCCAGAGCCCACCAAGCCCAGCCTGGGCATCCCAAAGGCTCCTGGAGTTGTGGCAGCCTCGGGGCCGTGCCCATTCCCTGGGCAGTGCCAGCACCCTCTGGGCAAGAACCTTGCCCTGAAACCCAACCTAAATCCCTAAAATCCAACCTAAGCCCCAGCCAGGATCTATTGGCTTCTCTGGATCTGGGTTGAAGGCACTCAAGATGGTGTTTCATGTTGGGACTCAGGCGTTTAATATTTCTTATTATTTCAGTAAAACAGTCTCACTGCTGTGAGTTCTGCAGCTTTTCATTAGAAGGCACAAAATGGCCAACAATCTCTTGGTACAAGGTCTTTTAGGACTGAACTATCCAAGTAAGAACTGACACCTGGATTATTTTCCCTTTTAACCCAATAACTGATCCCAAAGTGTTGCAATAGGGACTTTTCTGCCCAGTTACAAAATGCCACCCAAACCCATGGAGAAGGAGGAAGAAGAAGCATGAAGAACAAACCCAGGACAACACCCTGTGCCCTCCATCTTGCTGCCATCCACAACAGACTAAAAACCCCAAAACCTCAATTTCTCACCAAGTGACACACCTACACTGCTCTCTATAATCTATTTCACACTTTTGTGGATCCTAGTTTATGTTGAACTCTGGGAAACTTTCTCCATGGATGAGGGTCAGAGTCAGTGCTGCCCTGGGGGTCAGGGCACCCCAGAGCAGACACAGAAATATTCCTGGGAGAACATTTCTGGGTTTCCACAAGGATCCTGTCCCTGACCCTGCAGTGGCCATTGTCTGCCCCTCACCAGCATGGTTTGATTTGGGGGAGAAGGAGCCAGGGACAGCCAGAGCTGGGTGATGCCCCCTGGCAGCCTCAGAGCATCCCCCTTGGGGACAATGCTGTGTCCCCAAGGCCTCAGGAACACCATGTCAGCCTGGAACAGGGACAGAAGAGGGAACAGGGAAGAAAGGAAGCCCTGCGTCATTCCTGGATGCTCCCACAGCCCTTCCCTCACTGCTTTCCTCCTGGTGTCCACTCACAATCAGGAAGGGCTAAAAGCAAGAGTGACAAAAGTGACAGGGACTTTTGGAGCCTGACTGGTGTGGGATGAAATAAATAAATAAAATCATTAAAGAAGGAAACAACCAGGTCAGGGCTGATGCTGCCCCTGTGCCCAGCCCTGGGGGCACCTCTGGCTGCTGTGCCCAGCTCTGGCTCCTCAGCACAGCAGGGCCAGGAGCTGCTGGAGCTGAGCAAGGGCCTGGAGCAGCTCCGTGCCCAGGAAAGGCTGAGGGAGCTGGGGCTGCTCAGCCTGGAGAGGAGCCCCAGGGAGAGAGAGGGGCTGAGCCCTGCCTGGGCCTGCCTGGCCCTGTGTCTGTCCCTGTGTCTGTCCCTGTGTCTGTCCCAGGAGCAGGGAGCTCATTCTGCCCCTGCACTGGGCACTGCTGAGGGCACACCTGGAGTCTGTGCCCAGCTCTGGCCCCTCAGTTTGGGAAGGACCTTGGGACACTGAGCACACCCAGAGGGGCCAACGAGGCTGGAGAGGGAACACAAACCCTGTGAGGAAGCCCTGAGGGAGCTGGGGGTGCTCAGCCTGCAGAAAAGGAGACTCAGGGCTGCCCCCATCACTCTGCACAGCTCCTGAAAGGTGCCTGTGCTCACCTGGGGCTGGGCTCTTTCTCCAGCAGCACTGACACACCCAGAGCACACAGCCTCGAGCTGCACCAAGGGAAATACAGGGTGGAGAGCAGGGAAAAGGTTTTTGCAGCAAGGGTGAGAAAGTTCTGGAATGGCTGCCCGGGGAGGTGGTGGAGTCCCCATCCCTGGGTGTGTTTAACAAAGCCTGGATGTGGCACTGGGGGCCAGGCTTCAGTTGGGCTGTTGGGGCTGGGTTGGACTTGATGGTCTTGGAGGTCTCTTCCAACCTGGTAATTCTGGGAATTCTGGCTGTCCCTGTCTGTCCCTGCCTGTCCCTGTGTACAGAGCTCAGAGCAGGCCCAGGCTCTGCTCCAGGCCCAGCAATGGCCCCAGAGCCACGGGCAGGGCCTGAGCCCAGCAATTCCTCTCACAGGAACTTTTGCCCTGGATGTGATGCCTCAGGTTTGAGCTTTTCTATTTTTCAGGTTCTGTGCTGCTTTAGTGTGTGGGTCTGGGCTCACATTCAGGGATGGTGAGCTCTGTGCACAGAGCAGGGAGACAAAACAATTCCTGCTCCAGCTGGGCACCAAGGACAAATGACCCAAATCTCAGCCCAGGAGCACAAACCCCGTGGGCTGGAGAGAGAAAAACAAGCAGGGTGGGACTGCCTGGGCTAAAGCTGGAATGGGGCAATGAACTGCAAGGTGCAAATGGAGCAGAACTGATCCCAGGGACAGAGCCCGTGCCCGGCCGTGCATTTTGGGGCCATTTTGGTTCATCTTGGGTGCAGCCCTGGCTGGGCTCTGGTGCTGCCCAAGGTGCATCCATGGAGGAGATGCTGTGAATAAATCCCTGCTTTATTCTGGAGCTCTGCCCACCCTCTGCTCTGGGTCAGCCTTCCTCTGTGTCCAGAGGGATCCTGACAGGCTGCCCCAAAATGTCCATATCTGCTAAAAACCTGTCAAAATACTCCAATAACTCCATGGCTGAAGGTCAGAGACCACATCAGGATGTCCTGTCCTTCATTCCTGCTGGAGAGGGACAGCAGGCTAAAGGAAAATCCCAGAGTCACAGAATCCCAGAATCACCAAGAGACTTCCACGGGCATCCAGCATCACCCCAAACCCTGTCCCCAAGGTCACATCCAGACTCCTCCTGAACCTTTCCAGTGACTCCAAACCTCCCTGGCAGCTCATTCCAATGCAGGGAATTTTTCTTTCCCAATCTCCAACCTGAGCCTGATCTGGTGCCATTTGAGGCCATTTCCTCTCCTCCTTTCCCTGCCCTTCCTGTCAGGAGCTGTGCAGAGCACTGAGGTCCCCCCTGAGCCTGCTTTTCTCCAGGCTGAGCCTCCCCCAGCTCCCTCAGCTGCTCCTCCCAGGCTGTGCTGATGGATGGGGAGTGCTGTGAAATCAGAATGAGGAAAGGAATAGTTGTGGTGCCTCTGTCCCCCGGGGAAAGGCAGGGATTGCACAGCCCTGGGCTGCTCTTGAGCCACAGCACTGCTCACCCCATGGCCCAGTGACTGCTGCCCTGCCCTGCTGACCCCTCTGGGGACAGGGAGCAGCTCCAGCCAGAGCAGCACACACCTGGCACTCCTTTGCTGTGTCTGGGTTTGCAGGAAGGAGAACAAGCCCAGACCTGCTGGGCTCAGAGTCCTGGCTCTGCTCCCTCCCTGGGCTTCGCTTCCAGGGCTCAGCAGCTGCAGGTTCTGGTGCTGTCCCACCCTTGTTCCATGGAAAGGTGTGTCCTGCCCTCCCTGGCACAGCAGAGCCCGTGGGACCAGGAATGGGACCAGGGGGTCATGGAATGCTTTGGGTTGGAAAGACTTTAAACCCATTTTGTTCCATCCCCCTCCCACTGTCCCAGGCTGCTCCAAACCCCAGTGTCCAACCTGGGCACTGCCAGGGATCCAGGGTAGCCACAGCTTCGAGGGAATTTCATTCCAGGACCTCCCCACCCTGCCAGGAAACAATTCTGCATTCCCAAGATCCCATCAAATCCTACCTTGAAGCCATTCCCTGGCTCCTGTCCCTCCAAGCCTTGTCCCCAGTCCCTCCCCAGCTCTCCCGGAGCCCCTTCAGGCCCTGGGAAAGCTCTAAAATCTGCCCAGAACCTTCTCTCCTCCAAGCTGGACAACTCCAACCCCCTGCTTCCCAAGGAAGTATCCCAAGGAAGCAATTTGTGCCACAGGAATTGCCCTCCCTGGCTGGGATTCCTTGGGAAGGTGAGAGGGAAGCCCCCATGAAGGACACAAGCACTAGGAAAGAGGGAGTTTCCTGACAGATTCCCAGAAAATAAAGGGAAAAACAGAACAACCTCCTTTTCCTGGGAAAGCTTGGTCCCATCCCTTCCCATTTCCCTCTGGGATGATGAGGCCTGGCAAAGCTTTTCTTCCCAATCAATTTAACATCATGGAAACCTGTGGGCAGGAAAAAGAGCTGAGTCTGAAATCCAAGGAACTTTGGGGATTTTACAGAAACCCCGACTCCAAGAGGAGTCCTTGCCTTTGCTCCAGTCCCCCTTTGCTGCTGTGAGGGATAATTACAGCCCATGTTTTCCACAAAACCCTGTAACCCTTCGTGGGGAAGGAAAATATTGTGGCTGATGCAGCTGTGACTCAGCTGCTAATTTGGGGTGACGAGCAATTCCTTGAGCATCTGACTCAAGTTAATGGGAGGATGTTACCCAACAGCAGCACCTTGAAATAACACCCAGCTCCTCAGCAGGGCTTGAAATCCTCATTGTTTTACTGGGTTTGCCAGCAGGAGATCTTGGAGGGAGGCTCAGGGCACTTGGACATTGCAGGAGAGCAAAGCCAAGCTCTGGTCCCACTCAGGAATCTCTGTGTGTGTATGTGTGTGGAGATTTTCTCTAAAATGTGGGAAAAATAACTGAAGGATTTTGCATAGGGATAAGAGGCAGAGGCAGATGCAAATGTTGGGGAGAAGCTGTCACAGAAGTCCCTCTGCTCGAGCTGGACTGCAAATTCCCTGAATTTCCATCTTGTCTCATTGACAAATGATTCCTGAATGCTTTTCCAAGCCTCATCTTCATGGGAAAAAAACCCCCACAAACATTTAGTTTTCCTCCAGCTCTTGGAGCAGGTCTGTAATGGATCACCCCATTACCCAAGACATTTTTAGATGGGAACTTTTTCCCCATTTTCAAGCCCTCAGTTCTGACAGCTTTCTGCAACCCAGGCCAAAAGCACTTGAGGACATAATTTAGGGGTGATTCTGGGACGATTTGGGATTTTTAGGGATGATTCTGGGATGATTTGGGATTTTCTGATTCAGGGTGATTTGGGATTTTGGGATAAAAGCTTTTCTGAGTGAGCAGGAAAAGTGGAGCCCAGTGAGAAGGGGGAGAAGGGTGGCCAGGAATGGAGAGCCAGGAGACATCACCCAAAGCTCCTGCTCTGTCCCTGTGAACTTCTTCCTTGGAATTTCTTCCTGCAGGGCCCAGGTGGGAGAGGAGCAGGCATGGGAGGAAGAGGAAACACCCTAATGATGGTCTGTGTGAGGAAAGCAGAACACCAGAGCTGGTTCAGAGCCCAAACACAAGGCCCAGACTCATTTCTTTGACTCCAGCTCCGCTGCTGGAGCTGCCATTTGTTGGTGCTTGGGAAATGAGCCTGAGTTTAGGCCAGAGAAATGAGTCAGGGCAGATAAAAAGAGCTGGAGGACTGTGGAAGGGCCACGCTGTTGGAAGTGAGCAAAGCCAAGCAGCAGGAGGAAGTCCAAAGGGAAAAAAACAAGGTTAATCAAAAAGGAGAGTCACCCATGTGTGCTCCGTGGCATCAACAGGAAGCAGCCACATCCATCCTCCTCCATGTGACAGCCACATCCCAGCCTTGGGACAGACTGGAACAGGGGTGCTGGGACACGTGGACATCTCCAGGAGCTCCCTCTGATCCAGCAGGAAGGGCTGCCAGCTGGGAATCCACATGGATAAAAGCCAAATCCCTCCTTGGTGCCCAAAGAAACCTTCCCTCTGCAGGAGCTCCTTGCCATGGGGTAACTGGGGCAGCTGCCAGCAATTCCTGTGAGCAGCTGGGATTGTCCCAAAGTGCCCCACACTGAGCCCAGACAGGCTGGGACTGCTCCAGCAGCCAAGACAAAGCAGCTTCAAACCAAATCCAGTCTGGGCTGTGCCTCCTCCCAGTCCTCAGTCACTCACAGCCAAAAAAAGGCCCTTGGATCAAATCCAGGGGGAAAACCTCAACTCAGGCTGTGGAGATTTCACCTGAGCTGTCCCCACGCACTCCTGGGACGGACATTGGGCTGTTTTCCATGTGGAGCTGCAGTGGAAGAGCCAGAGATGTCAGAGAGAGCCCAAACCATGGAGAAAGGTGACACCAGGAGCAGCTGAGGGCACCTGGAATGAGCAGCTGGAGGAGCTGAGGGAGACCCTCAGGGGCTGCAGCTCCAACCTCTGCTCCTGGCACAGGGACAGCATCAGGGAGCAGCTGGGCCAGGGCAGGAATGAAGGACAGGGCATCCTGATGTGGTCCCTGACCTTCAGCATGAGAGGATGAGAGGAAATGGCCTCAAATTGCACCAGGGGAGGCTCAGATTAGGGATTACAAACAATTTTCCCCTCACAGAGTGGTCAGGCCTTGAGATGAGCTGCCCAGGGAGGTGATGGAGGCACTGGAAGGGTTCAGGAGGAGTCTGGATGTGGCCCTTGGGGACAGGGTTTGGGCTGGTGCTGGATGCCCATGGAAGTCTCTCGGTGATTCTGTGACTCTGGGATTTGCCTTTAGCCACAAAGGAGCATCCCAGGTGTCCCTCTCCAGCAGGAATGAAGGACAGGGCATCCTGGTGTGGCCTCTGACCTTCAGCCATGGAGTTACTGGGATATTTAGACAGGTTTTAGCAGATATGGATATTCTGGGGCAGCCTGGGAGGATCCCTCCGGACACAGCCAGCACTGCAGCAGCTCAGCTGTTCCTGTGATCCTGTGGGGAAAGATGGGCTCAGACAAACCCAAAGGGTCACACCAGGGATCAAACACCAAATGGGGCTCAGACAAACCCAAAGGGTCACAGGAGGGGATCAAACACCAAATGGAGCTCAGACAAACCCAAAGGGTCACAGGAGGGGATCAAACACCAAATGGGGCTCAGACAAACCCAAAGGGTCACAGGAGGGGATCAAACACCAAATGGGGCTCAGACAAACCCAAAGGGTCCCAGGAGGGGATCAAACACCAAATGGGGCTCAGACAAACCCAAAGGGTCACAGGAGGGGATCAAACACCAAATGGGGCTCAGACAAACACAAAGGGTCACACTGGGGATCAAACACCAAATGGGGCTCAGACAAACCCAAAGGGTCACACTGGGGATCAAACACCACATGGGGCTCAGACAAACCCAAAGGGTCACAGGAGGGGATCAAACACCAAATGGGGCTCAGACAAACCCAAAGGGTCACACCAGGGATCAAACACCAAATGGGGCTCAGATAAACCCAAAGGGTCACACCAGGGATCACACACTAAATGGAGCCTCAGGATCTCTCAGGAAACCAAAATACCCCAGGGTTGGCCCACTCAGCACTCAGAGACCCCAAAAGATGCAAGAACTGATCCATAAGAAAGAAGCAATGCCAAAGGGTTTCCTCAGGTAAAAAGAAAACCTGGACAGGGCAAGGCATCCAAAGGGCAGAGTTTGTTTCTTGCAGATGATGCAGGGGAACAATGGAATGTTGGGAGGAAAAGGCATCCAGTGCACTGAGAACCCCTCTGAAGGGAAATGTCTGGGGGAGATTGTTGCAGACATCTTTTATGGAAAATCCTTTCCTTAGAATTTTTCCTCCTGAGAAGCTGGGAGGCCTCAGGAGCAAAATGTAAACAATGATTATCTGCTGCTGTGGAATGCAACAGGTGCATCTGGGATTGGTCTCAGGTGGTTGTTTCTGATTAATGGCCAATCACAGTCAGCTGGCTCGGACAGAGAGCTGAGCCACAAACCTTTATCATTCTTTGCTATTCTATTCTTAGCCAGCCTTCTGATGAAATCCTTTCTTCTATTCTTTTAGTATAGTTTTAATGCAATATATATAATAAAATAATAAATCAGCCTTCTGAAACATGGAGTCAGATCCTCGTCTCTTCCCTCAACCAAAAACCCCTGTGAGCACGGTTACAGGAGATCATCACTGATACCAATCCTCTGCCGTTCAGGAGAATCACAGAATCACTCAGGTGGGAAAAGGCTCCAAATCCTGGCACAGGGACAGCACCCAGGGAGGGGCAGGAGCTGGGCCAGGAGGGATTTAGGCTGGGTTTCAGGGCAAGGTTCTTGCCCAGAGGGTGCTGGCACTGCCCAGAGAATGGGCACAGCCCCGAGGCTGCCACAGCTCCAGGAGCCTTTGGGATGCCCAGGCTGGGCTTGGTGGGCTCTGGGCAGGGCAGGGCTGGCACTGGGGGATCCCTTCCCACTCAGCAATTCCATCATTATTATTATTATTCCATGAGATCAGGAGCGTTTTGCTTGGCATTAGTCTCCATTCCAGAGCAATATTAAGGTTTCCACCTTTCCTGCCCAAGACATTTGTCTGCTGCTCCTCCTCCTCCTGTTTGGCCATTCCCACCCTGTGTGTCCCTGAGCCCTGGCTGCTCTCCAGACTCAGCAAACCCTGAGCTCAGTGACCTCCAGGGGGACACTGGGACTGGCATTGTTCAGGGAATCTCTGGTGTCAGGAACAGCTGGTGGAAGAGAGGGGTTGAGGGAGGGACAAATTTCTCATTATTGGCAGTGATTTCTCAACTTGGGAACTCCAGGCTCCTTTCTGATCCCTGGGGGTTTATTCCCACTCAGGAATTCCATGGCTCAGTCCCACCAAGGCCAGCACTGCTGGATGCTCAGCAAGCTCCAGCAGAGGGAAGATTTCAGCATTGTTCACATCTCAGATGTGATTTGGGATAATTCCACCTCTTGGCTTTTTTTATATTTTTTTTTCCACATCTCCCTTCAGCTCCCAGACAGAGCTTTGCAGGAAGAAATCTCTGTGTGTGTCTGGATGATCCTGAGATGGTTCCCACTGGCATCTGCTCCCCAAAAACCCATCAGGAATTCCAGGAAGGAGCTGCTCCTGCCATCCTGCCTTGTCTTAAAAATTGTCAGGATGTGGGAATGAATGGAAGGGGAAAAAGCAAAGTTCTCAATCTCCTGGGTCAGCAGGGCTGGACAGAGCTCCAGGAGTGTTGGAACAACATTCCAGGGAAAAACTGGGATTGTTGGGGGGTCTGGGCAGGGCTGGGGTGGGACTGGATGATCCCTGTGGGTCCTTCCCACTCAGGATGTTCCAACTCCCTCATGTGAGGTCCATCAGCTCCCCATTAGCCTTGAAGGCTGAGGTTAATAATAGTTAATGAAAAGTAGCTAATTAACTATGTCATGTGTGCTATAATTAGAGGATGCTCCAAGTTAAAGCAATGCTGCCACGACTAGAGCTGGGATCCCAGGGAACTGAAGGATTCTGCCCCGCACAGAACATCTGCAGAGCAGGAAAAAGCAGGTGGGATTGCTGATTCCCAAGAGGAAAAGCAGGGAGGGAAATGTTGGGATCCCAGTTTGGATGGTGGATGCCTTGGGATGCTGCTCAGGGAGCTCTGCCTCCCTCCAGCCCCAGCCTGGGCTGACTTTGGCACAAGTCTCAGACTAAAAGCTTTCAGTGGGACTAAAATTAAGCTGAGCTTATCTCAGCTAAAGTCTAATGACAAAACTACCCTGCTGAAAATTCGTATTTTCATTTTAAGACTTCAGAAAGCCCAGAGCCCTGAGCTCCCTATGCCAGCAGCCACTTGATTCACCTCAGAACCTGGCAGAGTTTGGTTTGCTTCCCCTCACATCCCAACAGCTCCTTTCCTGATCCCTCCACAGGGATTGCAGCTTTTGTTGAAAGCCACACAGCGTTCATGTGAATAAAAGGAACCCTAAAGGCGCAAACATTGGAAATTTAGAGGCCAGCTTTTAATTTTACTCTTTTTATTTTGTGTCTTCAACACTTGGCACTGGTGACAATGGCAATATCAGAAACACAGAGCTGTGCAAGGGAGGCACAGCCTGAACGCTGCTTTGGAAAAGAGGAATTTTATGGAACTGGGGAGGAGGAGAGGCCCTGTGCTCTGTAGGCACCAGAGTGACCTGGCTCGTTTTTTGGGATGGGAATATTTCCAAGGGTTCCTGAGCAGATCCTCTGGTGTTGATGGGGACAGCCTTTGGGCCGATGGTGGCACTGGATGATCCTGGAGGGCTCTTCCCACCCTGATGATTCTGGGACACACCAAGAACTCCAAGGCCCTCTATCCTTGCTGCCTCTTCTCTCTCACAAATGAAACTGAACTGAATCTTCCTTTCCTCTTTTAAACGTGTTTTTAACCATAAAATCCTTTCTGTGTGCAAGGAAGGCCTGGAGGTGGCACTGAGTGCTCTGGGCTGGGCACAAGGTGCCCGTGGGGCACAGCTGGCACTGCATGGGCTGGCAGGGCTGTGCCAGCCCCGGGGATTTGAGGATTCTTTCAGAATTCCAGGCCCTCAGCTGCTCTCCGAAGGAGGAACTGCAGCAAAGCTGAGCTGCTGTCTCCCCCCAGTGTCAGCAGATTTTTCTTGTTCAAGATGTGGCACAAGGGACTCCCAAAGGCGAAATCACCTGGGAGCTGGGAGAGCACAGCTCAAAGTCCCCACGAACAGCAGGGAACAGCCTTGGGTCTGTTTGGGGACAGGATGGGAACAGCCGTGGATCAGTTTGGGAAGGGACAGGACTGCACAAGACCTTCTCTCATCCTGGAAATTGTTGGATATCCCCCATCCCAAGCTCTGATGTTTACACTGAAATTTAGGAATGCCTCAAGCAGGAGGAAGGCAGGGCTGGGTGGGATATCGGGAGGAAATTCCTGGCTGGGATGGAATTCCCAGAGCAGCTGGGGCTGCCCCTGCATCCCTGGCAGTGCCCAAGGCCAGGCTGGGCACTGGGGACAGTGGGAGGTGTCCCTGCCATGGCAGGGGTGGCACTGGGTGATCCTTAAAATCCTTTTCACCCCAAACCACTCTGGGATTCTAAAAATCAGGCTGGAGTAGATTTGAAGTCTTCTACCTGCAAAGGTTTTTCTGATTTGGCTGCAGAGAATGTGCAGGAATTTGCAGGATTTCTGAGGAGACTCCTCACAGCTCCATCCCCCATATTCAGGGGCAAAAAATGAGCTTAAATTCCTTTCCTGCACACCTTGGCAGGGGCGAATTTAGGCCAGACTTGATTGCTTTGGGTGCTAAATGGTGCCCAGTGGCTTTGGTGGTAAATGGGGCTGCAAAGGGAGATTGGGATTTCTGCTCACAAAACAGGAGCTGAAAAGCTAAAAAAAAAATTCTCATCACTATTATTTATTTTTTTTTAATAGAAAAAGCTACTCTGGACAGCCTAAACACTCCAGATTGGGGCAAATATCCAAAAATAACCAGTGAGTGCACAGAGCCAAGCCCCTGGTGTCAGCAGAGCAGGGAGATTTGGGGCACAACTCCTGAGTTTCCCTCAGGGAGGTGGGCACAGGCTGTGCCACCCCAGGAACCGAATTCAAACCCCTCAGTTCACCTTGGCATGCATTTCTCTGGGATCCAGGGCATTTCTCCAGGATCCAGGGCATTGCTCCAGGATCCAGGGCATTTCTGTAGGATCCAGGGCATTTCTGTAGGATCCAGGGCATTTCTCCAGGATCCAGGGCATTTCTGTAGGATCCAAGGCATTTCTGTAGGATCCAGGGCATTTCTGTAGGATCCAAGGCATTTCTGTAGGATCCAGGGCATTTCTGTAGGATCCAGGGCATTTCTCCAGGATCCAGGGCATTTCTCCAGGATCCAGGGCATTTCTCTGGGATCCAGGGCATTTCTCTGGGATGCAGGGCATTTCTCTGGGATCCAGGGCATTTCTCCAGGATTCAGAGCATTTCTGTAGGATTCAGAGCATTTCTGTAGGATCCAAGGCATTTCTGTAGGATCCAGGGCATTTCTCCAGGATCCAGGGCATTTCTCCAGGATCCAGGGCCTTTCTCTGGGATCCAGGGCATTTCTCCAGGATCCAGGGCATTTCTCCAGGATTCAGAGCATTTCTGTAGGATCCAGAGCATTTCTGTAGGATCCAGAGCATTTCTCCAGGATCCAGGGCATTTCTCCAGGATCCAGGGCATTTCTCCAGGATCCAGAGCATTTCTCCAGGATCCAGGGCATTTCTCCAGGATCCAGGGCATTTCTGTAAGATTCAGGGCATTTCTCCAGGATCCAGGGCATTTCTCCAGGATCCAGGGCATTTCTCCAGGATCCAGGGCATTTCTGTAAGATTCAGGGCATTTCTCCAGGATCCAGGGCATTTCTGTAGGATCCAGGGCATTTCTGTAGGATTCAGAGCATTTCTGTAGGATCCAGGGCATTTCTGTAGGATCCAGGGCATTTCTCCAGGATCCAGGGCATTTCTGTAGGATCCAGAGCATTTCTCCAGGATCCAGGGCATTTCTCCAGGATTCAGAGCATTTCTGTAGGATCCAGGGCATTTCTCTGGGATCCAGGGCATTTCTGTAGGATCCAGAGCATTTCTGTAGGATCCAGGGCATTTCTGTAGGATCCAGGGCATTTCTCTAGTTTCCACCAGGGCATTTCTCTGGGATCCAGGGCATTTCTCCAGGATCCAGCAGGGTATTGCACTGCAGGACATTCCTCTGGGCTGGGAATGCCTTTCCGCACTGCTTTTATTCTCCAGTCTCCAAGGAGACAGCAGGAAAAGGGAGATTTGAACATCCCTGCACTTCCAGGGAGCTCCCTCTGCTGGGATTGCCCTCCTGGTTCCAGGCAGGCCCCACAGCCTGGCCCTTGCAGGAAGCAGCTGCAAAAGCTGCACTGAGCCCTCTCCCCTTCCTCCTGCCTCTCCTTGAGCCTTGGAGCCTCCCAGGTTCATCCAGAGCATTTTTCTCCTCCATTTTTCCCTTTTCCTCTTCCATCCCAGCCACCTCCTTGCAGCTGATCCTCCCCAAGTGCCTCCCCTGCAGCTCCAACCCTCTGAGGAAGCAGCACCCACGTTTATTTTTTAAACAAAGACATTTTTTTTTTTTTATTGCATAAATAGAGGCTCAGCTGCTTTGTACATATAAAACCAGAGATAATTTAAGTGTCACTCTGAGGTCACCCATCCTTCTTTTCCAGGAAGGCTTCATCCTGCTGGGAGGGGAATCCAACATCAGGAACCTGCAGGGCGGGGACAGAGCAGTGAGAAGAGCAGGGACAGGAGCTCCTGTGTTCACAGAGCTGTTCCCAGCTCCACGGGGGAATTCCTCCCTCTGAATCCCAGAGTTTAGCAAGGACAGGGCACCTCTGGGGACTGGGAAGGGAATTTCTGTGGAATCAGAGAGGTTTTAACACCAAGGGTGGTGTCACCTGCTGGGCACTGAGGGTCTGTGTGATGATCCTGGAGCTGTGGGGTTTGCCAAACAGAATTCCCTGGGATAAAACTGCACAGAAGCCCAAAATGCAGGGCTGGTTTGGCTTAGAGGGATCTTAAAGCTCATCCCATCCACGGGCAGGGACATTGCCCACTGTCCCAGGCTGCTCCCAGCCCTGCACAACCTTTCCTTTGCCAGGGAAGTGCCCAAAATCTGCCCCAAAGCCAAGTCCTGAACCTGCTGGAAGCATGAAAAACCCCTTTGGTTTTGCTGGGCTTTTTGTTCTTTTGTTTTTGTTTTTGGTTTTTTTGTGTGTAAATAGAAAAATCTTTATTCCCATGGTCATTCCCAGGGCCTCATTTCTAGGCACTATTCCCAATCCTTGGGAATAAAGGGAATAAAAGAGTGGCAGGGTGGAAATAAAATTGAGGAAAGATTTGAAGTGTCTTTAGATGGGAGGGGATGACCTCAGAAAGGGAAATAAGATTTTATTTCCATAAAGAACAATATGACATCAAACTCCCACTGAGCTTCCAAAGGGCAGGCAGGAATAGAATCCCCATTTTGCTGCAGAACAGGGAGAAGTGAAGCAAACTGCTCCAAAAATGACAAGCAAGGCAGGGAATAGAATCCAAGCAGCAGGCAGGACTCACTCTGCTCATGGATCTGCTCCAAGAATGCAGGGATTGCTTCAGCCTTGGAAGCAGAGGGGAGGAACTCGGGAATTTCAGAATGAAAATCCCAAATTTAGGGGATTTTGTCATGTTCATTTTGCTCTTTCAAGCAGAAAAATGTGCACTTTTCTCAGGGAATTCTACATGGTGGGTGTTCCAGGGCAGAACCTGTCCCTTTGGGAATTCCAGGTGTGGGATTTGCCCTTTCCAGCTAAACCCTCCCCAAGCTGCAATGATTTCACTCCTCTAGAAATGGGCTGATTATTTATTTTCTCTCTTTATTTTGTGCCTTCAAGCCCAGAGCTCTGATTGCAGCATCCTGCCTGCCTGCTCCCCTGCAGTTATTCCCAATTTATCCCTCTCTTTGAGCACCAGGCAGATAAAACCAGAGAGGGAACATTGTGCTCAAACATCCTCAAACAGGACAGTGGCTCATGCAAGGCCCACAGAAAATGAGACAGCAAATCCCTGAAACATCCCAAGAGCTCATTTTGGGATCCAAATCCAACTCAGTCCCACTGGGATTAACAGTGTCCAAGCCCAATCAATTCCACACCTGAGGCACTCTTCACTCATCCTTCTTCTCTGCTTCTGCTTTCAGCTTCTCCTCACGTTCCCTCTTCAGTTTCTCCTCAATTTTCTTGCTCTGGTACATTTTGACTCCAGCAAAGGCCAAGCAAAGGATCAATGTTTTAGCTGCCAAAATGTACATCAGCAGTGGGAAGTTCTCCAGAGCCTGCAATGCCAAAGAATCTGTTTAGGCACTTCTGGAACACTTGGACAATTAAAATTTAATTTATAGGGATGCTCTGTATCTTCCATGCCAATATTAATGCTCCTCTCTCACCATGGTTTTTTATTTGTGTGGGAAATTAAACCAGGCAGAGCAACAAAGCAAAAAAAAAAACCCCATTTCCCTCGAGTCCTGAACTCCTTTTGCTCATTTTCCAGCAATATTTGCACCATCTGGAGCTGAAAAAAGGGAAAAGCTGGGTATTTTAGGGAAATTGTGCAAGTGGAAAAGCTGCTGAAGAATCCTCACAGGTGAAGGATCCCTGGGGATCAGCTCTAGATGGGATCCACAAAAACACCCCAGGAAATCTGAACTCACAGCAATTCTGCAATGAACCGGCTGAGAAATGGAAGGGGCAGATAAATGACTTGAAGCTGGGAGAAAAGGGGAAAATCCAAGGATTGCTGAATGCCTGGAGTTGCACAGAGTGTTCCAATGCTATGAAAATATAAACTTGGAGAGGCAAATGCAATGAAAATGGGTGGTGGGCACGGAGCAGCCCCCCAGGGATGGGGTGGGGTTTTGGGGTCTGGACTGGGTGGTCCCTGTGGTCCCTTCCCAGCAGGATATTCCAGGGTTCTGTGCTAAATCTGAACTTGGAATTCCCCCTGCTCCCTCAGGAGCTCCCAGAGCTGTCAGGACACATCAAAGCTCTGAACTGAGGCCAAGCCTTGTGTCCCTGCACCAGCAGGGAGCTCGGAAAACAGCACCAGGCTCTGTCCATGTCCCCACAGCCACAGAGGCAGCAGCTCTGCAACACCAGGGCAGGGGCAAAGTTTGATTTAATGAGCTCAAATTGTTAATTACAGAGTCCTGGAATGGTTTGGGCTGGAAGGGATTTCAGAGTTCATCCAGATCCATGGCAGGGACACCTCCCACTGTACCCAGTGCCCAGCCTGGCCTTGGGCACTGCCAGGGATCCAGGGATGGAATTCCATCCCAGCCCCTGCCAGGCAGGAAATTGCCCCTAATATCTGGTCTAAACCTGTAATTTTTCAGTTTGAGGCCGTTCCCTGTGTGCTGTCCCTGCATCCCCTGGCAATTGTCTCTCTCCAGCTTTCCTGGGGCTCCTCCAGGCCCTGCAAGGCCGCCCTGAGCTCAGCCCAAAGCTTCTCCTGTGCAGGTGAACAATGCCAGCTGTGCCAGCCTTTCCTGCCAGCAGAGCTGCTCCAGCCCTCTGCCCATCCTGGAGCCTCCACAGACTTGTTCCAACAGCTCCATGCAGGAGGAACCTGCTCCAACACTGACACAATGACCCCAAAACCCCAAAAACACAGCGGAAGAAATTCCCCTCCAGTAACAAAAGCAGCTGAGGGAAGAGCAGCCAGAGAAAAACCTGGGAAGAGGAAAGGCAGGAGCAGCAGGGCTGAGCAGAGCTCAGGTCTAAAATGGGCAAGGAAGGACAAGAAGAAATCCCCAAATCCCCTGTCCCTGAGAGGGTGGGGGTTAAACAACCCTTCCCTGGGAAAGGAACCATCAGATCCCACCCAGACCATGGAAGGAGCAGCAATCCCTGATTTGGGAATCCTCCCCTGGGAAAGGAACCATCAGATCCCACCCAGGCCATGGAAGGAGCAGCAATCCCTGATCTGGGAATCCTCCCATGGGAGAGGAACCATCAGATTCCACCCAGACCATGGAAGGAGCAGCAATCCCTGATTTGGGAACCCTCCCATGGGAAAGGAACCATCAGATTCCACCCAGACCACGGAAGGAGCAGCAATCCCTGATTTGGGAACCCTCCCATGGGAAAGGAACCATCAGATCCCACCCAAGCCATGGAAGGAGCAGCAATCCCTGATCTGGGAATCCTCCCATGGGAGAGGAAGCATCAGATTCCACCCAGACCATGGAAGGAGCAGCAATCCCTGATCTGGGAATCCTCCCATGGGAAAGGAACCATCAGATCCCACCCAGACCATGGAAGGAGCAGCAATCCCTGCTTTGCTGTGGGAACCTGCCCCAGGCTCACCTTCCAGTTGAAGGCCACCATCTCAGCTGTGGGCAGCAGCCCCAGGACTGGGGGGGTCACACTCCTGGAGGCACAGGGCAGGGCAGGAGCATCTTGGAGACACAGAAAACAAAGCAGATTGAACTCTTGGAAGATGGGAAACAAAGCAGAATGAACTCTTGGAGAAATGGGAAATAAAAGAGAATTAACTCTTGCAGAAATGGAAAAAAACAAAGCAGAATTAACTCTTGGAGAAATGGGAAATAAAGCAGAATTAACTCTTGGAGAAATGGAAAATAAAGCAGAATTAACTCTTGGAGAAATGGGAAATAAAGCAGAATGAGCTCTTGCAGAAATGGGAAATAAAACAGAATTAACTCTTGGAGAAACAAAAACCAAAGCAGAATTAACTCTTGGAGAAATGGAAAATAAAGCAGAATTAACTCTTGGAGAAATGGAAAACAACAAAGCAGAATGAACTCTTGGAGAAATGGGGAATAAAGCAGAATTAACTCTTGGAGAAATGGAAAATAAAGCAGAATGAACTCTTGCAGAAATGGGAAATAAAAGAGAATTAACTCTTGCAGAAATGGGAAATAAAAGCAGAATGAACTCTTGCAGAAATGAAAAACAAAGCAGAATTAACTCTTGCAGAAATGGAAAAAAACAAAGCAGAATGAACTCTTTAAGAAACAAAAACCAAAGCAGAATTAACTCTTGCAGAAATGGAAAATAAAGCAGAATTAACTCTTGCAGAAATGGAAAAAAAAGCAGAATGAACTCTTGGAGAAATAAAAACCAAAGCAGAATGAACTCTTGGAGAAATGGAAAATAAAGCAGAATGAACTCTTGGAGAAATAAAAACCAAAGCAGAATGAACTCTTGGAGAAATGGGAAATAAAAGAGAATTAACTCTTGCAGAAATGGGAAATAAAAGCAGAATGAACTCTTGCAGAAATGAAAAACAAAGCAGAATTAACTCTTGCAGAAATGGAAAAAAACAAAGCAGAATGAACTCTTGGAGAAATGGGAAATAAAACAGAATTAACTCTTGGAGAAATGGAAAATAAAGCAGAATGAACTCTTGGAGAAATGGGAAATAAAAGCAGAATTAACTCTTGGAGAAATGGGAAATAAAGCAGAATTAACTCTTGCAGAAATGGAAAACAACAAAGCAGAATTAACTCTTGGAGAAATGGGAAATAAAGCAGAATTAACTCTTGGAGAAATGGGAAATAAAGCAGAATTAAGTCTTGGAGAAATGGAAAACAACAAAGCAGAATTAACTCTTGGAGAAATGGGAAATAAAGCAGAACGAACTCTTGGAGAAACAGAAATGGAAGGAGAATTAGGCAAGCTGCCAGCTCCCCCCTGCCTGGGAGGGCTCATCCCCAGCAGTCGCAGTGAGCTCAGGGCAGGGCAGGTGCTGGGGCTGCAGTTGCTCACCCTGGCAGCTGCCCATGGAGAGCACGGAAAGCTGGGCTGGGTGTGCTGCCCCTGCTGCACTGAGGGACGCTCAGGAGCTGCCCTGGGGCTTCCCTGAGGGTTCCCAAGCCCACCTGCTCTGTTTGGAGCCTGAACATGGAATGAATCCTCTAATTTCTCAATCCCCTGCGATTGATAAATTGAATTCTCCACACTAACAGTTTATAAATACAGAGGTGAGCAAAGCAAGCAGTCCCTGGAGCCCTGAGTGCTCACCAAGCATTGCAGAGCTGAATTGCTGGGATGGAAAGGCTGCAGCACACGCAGCACTGCCCTGGGCTCTCTGCTCAGCTGCTGGAATCCAAATTAACCCCTGGAGGCCTTTTCTGTCCATGGAGCAAGAGTGGCAAAGCGGGAGAGAACACTCCAGCACCGTGAAAAGCTGGGCTGCATCAATCAGCACCACAGCAGAGAGCGGCTGCTGAGCTCCCTGCAGAAATCAAATGTGCTTGCAGCTCAGTTTCTGGGGAGATTTTCTAATTTCTCCAGCCAGAGCACCCCCTCTTCTCCTTTTCTCCTTTTCCCTCTCACTGTGCTGAGACCCCTCTGGAAACATTCACACTCCTCCAGGGTGACCAAGACCCAGCTGTACCAACGCCCTGGAGTGGCAGCCACCAGCAAACTCCTGTCCATCAGTGACGGTTCCTGCGCTGATGCTGTTGTGCAGCTCCTTCTCCTGCTGAGGAAATGTCAGGGTGGCTGTGAACAGCCACTGCTGTCACACCTCCAAGGAAATGCATCTTCACTTCATGGAACCATGGAATGGTCTGGCTTGGAAGGACCTTGGAGATCCTCCCCTGCCATGGCAGGGACACCTCCCACTGTCCCCAGTGCCCAGCCTGGCCTTGGGCACTGCCAGGGGTGGAATTCCATGCCAGCCCTGCCCACCCTGCCAGGGAACAATTCCCCATGGCCCAGACCCCACCCAGCCCTGCCCTCCTGCAGCCTGAGGCCATTCCCTGGGTGCTGTCCCTCCATCCCTTGCCCAAAGTCTCTTTCCTTCCATGTTTGCTGCAATCCCAGGAAGCTTCCCAGAGCTGCCACCTGTGCCGCTCTGTCCCCACAGTGTCCTGTGCAGTGGGGATGTCACTGCTCCCTCCAATCCAGGCTGCATTCCCACATCCCACCATCCTCCCCTGGCCTTTCCAGCCCCGCTCTGATCCCAGCCCTTATGAAATCCAGTGGAAACCTCAGGATTGATAAAAAGCAGCAAGGGGCAGGGAGAACAAAGTGGGAAGAGGGGAGAAAGTGGGGAAAGGGGAGGATTTGAAAGCCCAGGGCCAGGTTGGACACTGGGGCTGGGAGCAGCCTGGGATTAGTGCAAGGTGCCCCTGCCCATGGATGGGCTTTGAAACCCCTTCCAATCCAAACCACTCCAGGACTCCCTTCACACTTAAAAACCACAACTTGTGAGCACTGAGGTCACCAGTGCAAGAGCACAAAGCCCCAGCGCTGCTTTTCCAAGGCTGGGATATCTTAAATCAACAGCTGGAATGGAGTGTTTGCCCTTCCTGAGGAGATAAGGCACAGAAAGGAGCAGGGCACACATCCACAGGCAGGCATTGTTCCCTGCCCAGGGAAATGCCAGGGCTGGGCCCCACACAGGGGCACTGCTCCATCCATCCATCCCTCAGCTGCTCCACGGGAGCAGGGACAGCAGCAGCAGGGATTGCCTGGCAGGGGCTCCAGAGCTGGGATCACACAGCCCCAGGCTGGCAGGGATTCCCTGGCACTGCACTGCCAGGTCCCCCCTGCGGTTTTACGCAGCCCCACATTTCTCTTCACAGAGAAAAGCAAGGCACAACTCTTCCCAAGAATATTTCTGGGTTTCGCATTCTCTGAACCTCAGAGAAAGGAAAAACAATTCTCATATCATTTGCTGTGCCTGTGTTTGTGCAAAAGCAGAATGAAATATGGAGATTGTTCACCCACAGTGATGGGGTTTGGTTTCCTTGGCCTGTCAGGGCCAGGTGTGTCTGTGTGTGTGTGTGAACTGTTGGGTGACAGTCACAGATTCTGGGCAGTGTGTGCAGGGTTGGGTGCTTGGCAGATTCAGTTTTAGATGTACAGAATAATATATAATAGTAAAAAAACAAAATAATAAAATATAATTATGATTATGATGATGATAATAATTTATATTATATTATATTACATTACATTACATTAAATTACATTATATTATATTATATTATATTATATTATATTATATTATATTATATTATATTATATTATATTATATTATATTATATTATGTTCTATTATATTATATTATATTATATTTACTTTTATACTCATTATTGTTAATATAATATAATATAATATAATATAATGTAATGTAATGTAATGTAATGTAATGTAATGTAATGTAATGTAATGTAATGTAATATAATATAATATAATATAATATAATATAATATAATATAATATAACTCACCAAGGCCAGGCTGGATGGGACTCTGGAGGTGTCCCTGCTCATGGCAGCCTTGGAATGACATGATCTTTAAGGTCCCTTCCAACCCACACCTGATTCTGATTCTGATTTTGGATCAACTCAAGGTTCCAACTCAAGCAACATCAAAACAACTGAAAAAACCATCAAGATCTTCATACCTGATGAAGCAGAAATTAAAATATGAGTGATTCCTCTGGCAGCTCCTCACATACTCCAAACTCTGGAAAACAGGAACAGAGTAGATGGGATGTTTCATTCACATTGGCTGGATTAAAATCAAAGCAAACCCAGAAATGCCAGGGGCACATCAGACTCTCCCACCATGGCATCACAAAGATGATCCCAAAATTGGAGCCCCTCTGCTCTGGAAAAAGGCTGGAGAACTGGGATTGTCCAGCCTGGAGAAGGGACAATTCCAGGGAGACCTTAGAGCCCCTTCCAGTGCTGAAAAGGAGTGAGAGGGACTTTTTATATGGGCAGAGCGTGCCAAGACAAGGGGCAATGGTTTCAGACTGCCAGAGGGCAGGGATGGATGGGATATTGGGAATTAGGGAGGGTGGGCAGACAATTCCCTGGATCCCAGCCCAGCTCTGTCCTGGGCTGGAGCAGAAGGAAGGGACTGGGGAACAAGGAGAGAGGTGGAAAGCAAGAAAGGGAGGGGGTGGAGAGCAAGGAAAGGGGCTGGAGAACAAGAAATGGGGGCTGGAGAGAAGGGAGGGATACTGGAGAACAAGGAATGGGGGCTGGAGAGAAGGGAGGGATACTGGAGAACAAGGAATGGGGGCTGGAGAGAAGGGAGGGATACTGGAGAACAAGGAATGGGGGCTGGAGAGAAGGGAGGGATACTGGAGAACAAGGAATGGGGGCTGGAGAACAAGGAATGGGAGCTGGAGAACAAGGAATAGGGGCTGGACAGTAAGGGGAGAATAAGGAGTTGGGGCTGAAGAGAAAGGAGGAGGTACTGGAGAACCTCCATGGGGGCTGGAGAATAAGGAGGGGGAAAGGCAGGGAGCGGAGAACAAGAATGGAGGGCCTGGAGAGGAAGGAAGGCGATGGAGAACCAGAAAAGGGGGCTGGTGAACAAGGAGAGAAAGGTGGATATGAAGTAAGGGGGTTGGAGAGCAAGGAAGGGGGGATGGAGAACAAGAAATGGAGGCTGGAGAACAAGAAATGGGGGCTGGAGAACAAGAAATGGGGGCTGCAGAGTAAGGGGAGAATAAGGAGGGGGAGGCTGAGGGGAAAGGCAAGGAGTGGAGAACAAGAATAGAGGGCCTGGAAAGGAAGAAAAGCGATGGAATACTAGGAAAGGGGGCTGGTGAACAAGGAGGGAAAGGCGAATATCAAGTAACGAGACTGGAGAGAAAGGAGGAGGCTGGAGAAGGACGGAACAAGGGGACTGAGAGAAAGGGCGGCTGGAGGGCAAAGAGGGGCTGGAGATGGAGGAAAGCGGGGTGAGCAACACGGAAGGGACTGGAGAGAGGAAAGGGAGGGTGGATTAGACAGGAGGGGGTTGTAGAGAAAGGACGAGGCCTGGAGGGCAAGGAGGCGGGGGAGAAGGGACAGAGGAAGGCCGGGGAGGGCAGGGCAGACAGCGGGCCCGGCCCCGCGGAGCGGCCGAGGCTGCGGGGAGCGGAGCGCTCGGGGCCGGCGGCGATGCGGGCCGGGGTCTGCCGGAGCCTCGCGGGGCCGTGAGGGGAGAGAAAGGAAGAAGGAAGCGAAGGAAGGAAGAAAGGAAGGGGCCCAGGCCGGTCCTACCTGCGCGCCGCCATGGCAGCGGGGGCGGCGCTCCCTCACGGAGCTCCCGGCAGCGCCGGGCCCGGCCGGGGCCGCTCCGCCCGCTCGGCTGCCGCGCTGGGCATGGCGGGGCCCCGCTTTTCCCCCTCAGATTTAACAGTTCTGCCATAAAACAGCTCCGGCAGGGACCGCGGAGAAGTCCCGGAGACCCCCGTGCCCCCAGCTGGGGATTGGGCTATGGTTGGGATTGGGATTGTGTCCCTGTGCCCCTCAGGTGATTTCCCAGCTGCAGAGCTGCCCCAGCGCAGGAGGAGCTGGAGCTGCTGCAGAGCCCAGAGGAGGCTCCAGGATGGGCAGAGGGATGGAGCAGCTCTGCTGGCAGGAAAGGCTGGCACAGCTGGCATTGTTCACCTGCACAGGAGAAGCTTTGGGCTGAGCTCAGGGTGGCCTTGCAGGGCCTGGAGGAGCCCCAGGAAAGCTGGAGAGAGACAATTGCCAGGGCATGCAGGGACAGCACACAGGGAATGGCCTCAGACTGAAAAATTACAAGTTTAGGTCAGATATTAGGAACAATTTCCTCCCGGGAGGGTGGACAGGCCTTGGCACAGAGTGTCCCTGGATCCCTGGCAGTGCCCAAGGCCAGGTTGGACACTGGGGCTTGGAGCAGCCTGGATATCTTCCACTATCCCAGACTGCTCCAAGCCCTGTCCAGCCTGGCCTTAAACATTTGCAGGAATGTGGAGTCCACGTCCTCTCTGTGGGCAGCTTGTGTCAGGGCCTCACCACCCTCACACTAAAGAATTTCTTCCTAACAGCTGACATAAACCTGCCCTCCTTCAATTTAAGGCTATTTCCCCATGTCCTGTCAATACATTTCTATGTGAGAAGTCCCTCTGCAGCTCCCCTGGAGCCCCTTCAGGCCCTGGCAGGGGCTCTGAGCTCTCCCTGCAGCATCTCCTGTGCAGCTCCACCTTTGTCTGGTGATGATCCAGGGGCAGCTCTGCAGGTCAGCTCTCACACGAGCAGAGAAGACAATCCCTTCCTCCAGCCTGCTGCTTGTGCTTCTTTTGCACCTCCAGCACATCTACAGAGTGGTGGCATCAGCTCAAATCTCCAAATCTGTGTCCAAGACAAGCCACAGGCTCCCAAAGAAAAGAAGCTCTCTGTGATTTATTATTTAACACGAGCGAAAATGGGGATCAGATCACTAAAAAGGAGTCAGAAGTGAGTGTGTGCAGGTATCAGGTCCCTCCTGTGATTCATTCCTGTGAAAAATGCCTATTTTATGATTGGCTTTTCAGAAATATTCAAATGAATATTATATGTGTTGTGTTAGAGAGTAATGCTGTATTAATTCTCTTAAGAAGTGTGTTAAATACAGTTTTAGGTTATAAAAAATGTTCAAATAGAAACGATGCTATGTAAGATACTTTTTTTTAAAGAAAGGACTTGCAGTGAGACAGCAGCCACAGGACACCTGAATCTTTCAGAGAAAAAGAATTTATTGCTCCATTATCACAAGAAATGAATTTCTTCCCACCTCAAAGGCGCTACTAGGATTTAGAGGAAGAGATGACCAGCCAGAATCCTGTGTTTGAATGGAATTTATGCATCATGGATGAGGTGTATGAATATGCAACAGGTTATTGTTGTTAAGGGTTAATCCTCTGTTAACATGGGGCCTTTTTTGGGCTTGTGATGCCCAGAAAAAGGTACCCAGACTGTCTGTAATTCTTTGTTTTTATTGTCTCATATTGTCCTAATTCAAATTGTTCAAATTATTATTACTGTAATTGTATTGCTATTTTTATAACCATTTTATTACTATTAAACTTTTAAAATTTTAAAAACAAGTGATTGGCGTTTTTCACAGTTCCCCAATTCCTTCTTCAGTCAGTGCGTGGAGATTGGAGAATTTACTGGATATTTTCAGGTTATTTTTCAAGTGGTTTTAAGTCACACAGTTGGGATCTGAATTGGCACTTTTGACCAGCACTAATTCACAGTTATTCTGAGGTGGGAACATCCAGATCTGTTTGTGGATTTAAAAAATGCTCAAATAATCAAGTTATCCCTGTCATGGCTTTATTTTCCCAAAGGACAGGCTATCAAAAGGAAGAACAATCACAAATTTTTCTTGGACTTTCCCAAGATCCTCACAGGAACCATGACATTGATTTCCTCAGGACTCCATTATCCATTGGCCTGTGTGGAAGTTGAATCAACACTTGCACAGCTCTTTGGAGTTCCAGTGAGTTCCCTCTGTGTGGCTCCATGAATCCCTCACTGCTGGCCTTCCCAGAAAGTCAGGGTGACTCTGGGCTTGTTTTATCCCTTGCCCCCAGGTTTTCATGGACCACACACTTGAGATCTTCTGGGTTCAGCACCTGGTTCTTGTACTTCTCGCCCCAGTCCTCCACGATGTACTGGTGGTAGGGGTCATTGGAGTGCTCCCTCCTCTTGGATTTCACAGTGCTCACCAGGATGGCCACGATGATGAAGGAGAACATCCCAATCATCACCATCAGGTACAGGATAACGTAGTCAAAGTTTTCAGCGGCCACCTCAGCCTGCAGTTTGTCCGCTGCTTCTGTCATGTTCCTCCTCCAGCTGTTCATGTAGTTGAGGAAGGTTTCCTTGAAAATATCTTCCACTGCCCAAGTGAAGTTCTGCAGCTTGGTCATCCTGGCCAATTTTGCTGCTAAAGACAAGAAAATATTATTTTTAATCAGATGTCTGAGTTAAAAGAGTTGGTTTGGAGTATTTTGTTGGTGTTATGTCAATTATCTGGTAACATCACCTTCCGACTCTTGAAGGTGCAGCTGAGAATCCCCATCTCTGAGTGGTTCAGTATGTCCAGAGACCCAAGGAGGTCCTGCTCAGAATCATGGAATGATTTGGGCTGGAAGGGACCTTAAAACCACCCAGTGCCACCCCTGCCATGGCAGGGACACCCCCACTGTCCCCAATGTCCAACCTGGCCTTGGGCACTGCCAGGGATGCAGGGATGGAATTCTGTCCTGGCCCCTGCCCACCCTGCCAGGGAGGAAATTGCCCCTAATATCTGATCTAATCCTGTAATTTTTCAGTGTGCAGCCATTCCCTGTGTGCTGTCCCTGCATCCCCTGGCAATTGTCTCTCTCCAGCTTTCCTGGGGCTCCTCCAGGCCCTGCAAGGCCACCCTGAGCTCAGCCCAAAGCTTCTCCTGTGCAGGTGAACAATGCCAGCTGTGCCAGCCTTTCCTGCCAGCAGAGCTGCTCCATCCCTCTGCTCATCCTGGAGCCCACTCAGGTCCCTTTGCTCTGGGGACACTTTGGTGAAGGCCCCCATGGCCCTGGCACAGGGTTTGTGGCACTGTCCCTTCCCTACAGAGGGGAGTCCACAAGGGAGGAAGGATTGCTCCTGAGGACAAGACAAAGCCATGGCAGGGACAGGGAGGCTGAGACTCCATCCCTGGAGTGGCCTCAGGGACCATTTGGGACAGTCCCCAAAGGGGAAGAGACACTGCCTGGTACTGCAAAGCCATGCTTGATCCCATTTATCCCAAAATTCAGACCCCAGTGCTGCTCAGACCCCATAAACCAGGTGTGTGTCCCACAAGAGGAAAATCCCCCTCCAGAATTCCTTCCCACCAGATCTCATTCCCACCTGATCCCATTCCCACCTGATCCCATTCTGACCAGAGCCATTCCCACACAGATCCCATTCCCACACAGATCCCATTCCCATCAGATCCCTTTCCCACCAGATCTCATTCCCACACAGATCCCATTCCCACCCAGATCCCATTCCCATACTGATCCCATTCCCACCAGATCCCATTCCCACCTGATCCCATTCCCACCAGATCTCATTCCCGCATGGATCCCATTCCCACCAGATCCCATTCTGACCAGATCCCATTCCCACACAGATCCCATTCCCACCTGATCCCATTCCCATACTGATCCCATTCCCACACAGATCCCATTCCCACCTGATCCCATTCTCACACAGATCCCATTCCCACCAGATCCCATTCCCATACTGATCCCATTCCCACCAGATCCCATTCCCACACAGATCCCATTCCCACCAGATCTCATTCCCGCATGGATCCCATTCCCACCAGATCCCATTCCCACCCAGATCCCATTCTGACCAGATCCCATTCCCACCTGATCCCATTCCCACACAGATCCCATTCCCACCAGATCCCATTCCCACCTGATCCCATTCCCACCTGATCCCATTCCCACACAGATCCCATTCCCACCTGATCCCATTCCCATACTGATCCCATTCCCACCTGATCCCATTCCCACCAGATCCCATTCCCACCTGATCCCATTCCCATACTGATCCCATTCCCACCTGATCCCATTCCCACCTGATCCCATTCCCACCAGATCCCGTTCTGACCAGATCCCATTCCCACACAGATCCCATTCCCACCTGATCCCATTCCCATACTGATCCCATTCCCACACAGATCCCATTCCCACCAGATCCCATTCCCACCAGATCTCATTCCCACACAGATCCCATTCCCACCAGATCTCATTCCCACACAGATCCCATTCCCATACTGATCCCATTCCCACCTGATCCCATTCCCACCTGATCCCATTCCCATACTGATCCCATTCCCACACAGATCCCATTCCCACCTGATCCCATTCCCATACTGATCCCATTCCCACCAGATCCCATTCCCACACAGATCCCATTCTGACCAGATCCCATTCCCACACAGATCCCATTCCCATACTGATCCCATTCCCACCTGATCCCATTCCCACCTGATCCCATTCCCACCAGATCTCATTCCCGCATGGATCCCATTCCCATACAGGTCCCATTCCCACATGGATCCCATTCCCACCCACGCTGTCCCACTTTAATGTGAGCAATTCCTTCATCTCTCCAGACCAGCCAAGCCCTAAAACCTGTGGAAATCTTTCCCCCAAATCCCTTTGTTCCCAGTCCAGTCCTCAAGAACAAGGAGTTGGCTGCATCCAAGGGGAAGAGGCACTGAATTTTCATTGCTAATAAATATTTGGGATGTGTTCCGATTCAGGAATTCAGGAATTCAGGAATTCAGCCTTTGTGCACACAGGGGTTCAGGTACACGTACAGGAGGATCCCTCTGCAGTTACTCCCTCACACATGCTCAAATATAGGGGATAAAGGTAATTAATGAAACTAAATGAGAAAATACAAACACAAACTGCCTTTACTGTCTAAAACCTCTTTTTCCTTGGTTTCCATCAAAAATTGCTATCATTTTTAAGAGAAAATAGACTTGTAACAGCAGCTTACCTTTGCTGTGTCCTTCCCTGAGGAGATTCAGGATTTTCCAGCTCCACTGGATAATGGGGTGAAACTCCCCAAAAAGGGCAGGGATGTCTTTAAGGAGCCTGCACGAGGCTGGGAGCAGGTGCCTGTGAAATAAGTGCCTTGCACTGCACTTATGTTTATATTAAATTAAAAGCTAAATCTAATCTCACCTGGAAAGTCAAATATTGGCTGACAGCTTGCATCAGTCATGCTGTCGGATCTGGGACTGAGCCTTTGTGCTGCCTGCTGCAAGTGCAGATATTGGAAAAGAGCTTTCCTGGGGATAAACGGCTGCAGCTCCATTCTTGGGGACCCACAAGAGTAAAGATGAGCTCTGTAAAATAATTATAATATTAAGAATTACTTAGAGAAGAATTCTTGGCAGGCCCTGGCACAGGGTGCCCAGAGCAGCTTTGGCACTTCCAGGATGCCAGGATGGGGCTTGGAGCAAGCTGGGACATCTTTAAGGTCTCTTCCAACCTGAATCATTCCATGTTCCTATGAATAAACCAGTAGCACAGCAGTGATGAGAACAATGATTTCCTTTTGCTGATCTGGGCACAAGAGGTGAGCACTGAGCAGTCAGGCTGCTCAATACCCTAAGTTTGAGTTCCCTTCCCTTCCCTTCCCTTCCCTTCCCTTCCCTTCCCTTCCCTTCCCTTCCCTTCCCTTCCCTTCCCTTCCCTTCCCTTCCCTTCCCTTCCCTTCCCTTCCCTTCCTTCCCTTCCCTTCCCTTCCCTTCCCTTCCCTTCCCTTCCCTTCCCTTCCCTTCCCTTCCCTTCCCTTCCCTTCCCTTCCCTTCCCTTCCCTTCCCTTCCCTTCCCTTCCCTTCCCTTCCCTTCCCTTCCCTTCCCTTCCCTTCCCTTCCCTTCCCTTCCCTTCCCTTCCCTTCCCTTCCCTTCCCTTCCCTTCCCTTCCCTTCCCTTCCCTTCCCTTCCCAAACCTTCCCTTCCCTTCCCAAACCTTCCCTTCCCTTCCCTTCCCAAACCTTCCCTTCCCAAACCTTCCCTTCCCAAACCTTCCCAAACCTTCCCAAACCTTCCCAAACCTTCCCAAACCTTCCCAAACCTTCCCTTCCCTTCCCAAACCTTCCCTTCCCAAACCTTCCCTTCCCAAACCTTCCCTTCCCAAACCTTCCCAAACCTTCCCTTCCCTTCCCTTCCCAAACCTTCCCTTCCCTTCCCAAACCTTCCCTTCCCTTCCCAAACCTTCCCTTCCCAAACCTTCCCTTCCCAAACCTTCCCTTCCCAAACCTTCCCTTCCCTTCCCAAACCTTCCCAAACCTTCCCAAACCTTCCCAAACCTTCCCAAACCTTCCCAAACCTTCCCAACCATTCCCTTCCCAAACCTTCCCAAACCTTCCCTTCCCAAACCTCCCCTTTCCCCTTTCCCCTTTCCCCTTTCCCCTTTCCCCTTTCCCCTTTTTTTCCCTTCCCCTTTCCCCTTTTGTTCCTTTTTCCCCTTTCCCCCTTTTGTTCCTTTTCCCCTTTTTTTCCTTTCCCTTTTTTTTACTTTCCCCTTTTCCTTTCCCCTTTTCACTTCCCTGCTCTTGCTGCAGAAATAAATCCTTGGAGCTCTGCTCTGTGGGCACCTCACTCATGTGCTGGAGCAGGAAAAGACAAAAATCTTCCTAAAAAAAACCCCAGAAAACCAAACCAAAAGAGAGAGAAAAAAAAAAGGACAGTGAATGAGATTTGTCTTTCTTTCTGGCAAGCAGCAGATGCTGACACCTCTGAGAGGCTCTGAGACACCTGAGGAGTTTGTTCAGAGAAATGAGACCACATCAGGAGCATCAGCAGCAGCTCCTGCTCTGCTGGGGACATCGAGGGAGGGGTATCGTGGTGGGATTGGGGTGCAAAAGGCTCCCCAGGCACTTGGGCTGGGACTAAAAAAACAGATTTTCATCTTATAGCCAGTCCTGCCTAAGGCCCACATCCAGACTCCTCCTGAACCCTTCCAGTGCCTCCATCACCTCCCTGAGCAGCTCATCCCAAGGCCTGACCACTCTGTGAGGGGAAAATTGTTTGTAATCCCTAATCTGAGCCTCCCCTGGTGCAATTTGAGGCCATTTCCACTCATTTTTTCCCTTAGTGTTGGAATCTGAAATGCAAGGAACTTTCAGAACAAACTAAAAAAAAAAGTACTTATAAAAATAAACAAAGAGATTAAAATACAATACTATAAGTTTATGTGTCATAACATAATTAACAAAAAAAGCTTACACTGTAATATAAATCCATAAAACAAAATATTTAAAGATTAGCTAAATACATAAATATCCTTATTAACAGTGTTTTATTAATCAATAATTCCTTTAAAATCTTATGACTAAAAGTGTTGTAACCTTCTAAACCATGTTATAACAATGTTAGCAAAACTCACCCTTCTTACCTATGTAAACAAAAAACCAAACAAAAATACATCATCAAAGACAACTCCAAAATTGTAAAAAAATCCCATCTCTAACTTATTCCCACAATCTAAATAATGTAATAATATCATTATTATAATTATTATAGTAATATATTATAATTGTATAATAAATATAATATAATATAATATAATATAATATAATATAATATAATATAATATATATAATATAATTATAATATAATATAATATAATATAATATAATATAATATAATATAATATAATATAATATAAATATAATATAATATAATATAATATAATATAGTATAATATAGTATAATATAATATAATATAATATAATATAATATAATATAATATAATATAATATAATATAATATAATATTATATTATATTATATTATATTTATATTATATTATATTACTTTACATTATATTATATATTTTTATATAATATATAATATATAACTATATATTATATAATATATTTAGATCATATAGAAATATTTATTATACTTAATATAATATATTTATAATCTTATATAATATATTATAATTATAATATAAGTTTAATTCCTGAATTGGAACATATTCCAACTCCCCACAAATAAATTATCACATTTAGGACATGGCAGAAGAGAAGTTGCTGCACCTTCCTCTCTGGGAGGTGTGGAGAGCAAGGAGGTTCTGCCAAGGAAAGCTGTGCTGCAAGGATGGGGAAATGGGAGGCAGGAGGAGGCTGCAGTGCCCAGCTTTGCTGCCCAGCTTTGTTGCCATGGTTTTATGTGGTGCTGTTGCAAAAGCTGCAGGGGATAAATGAGGGTGTTGGCTGCACAGAGCCCTGAAGTGGAAAAGCAAACACGGATATTTCTGGCTGGGAAGAGCAGATGTGACACCTGAAATGCTCAGGTGTGTGTGTGTCCCTCAGAAAGGAAGAGAAACAAGGTGTCCACACTGATCCCTCTGAAATATGGGGGGGTTCCCCATTCTTTCAGCTCTAATTAAAATATTGGTGCTGCAGCTGAACTGCAACAGCCTGTGGGGACCTGAGGGCAACCTCTGCTCAAAACATCCTGGGGGCAAAGAGAATCACTGACAGCAGCATTGGCTGGGAGTTTGGGGGTTTGGGTTTGTTTAATTGGTTGCTTGGTTTTTTTGTCCCAATAGTTTGGGTTGGAAGGGATCTTGAAGATCATCCAGTGCCACCCCTGCCATGGCAGGGACACCTCCCACTGTCCCCAGTGTCCAGCCTGGCCTTGGGCACTGCCAGGGATGCAGGGGCAGCCCCAGCTGCTCTGGGCACCCTGTGCCAGGGCCTGCCCACCCTGCCAGGGAACAATTCCTCATTGCCAGGATCCCACCCAGCCCTGCCCTCTGGCACTGGCAGCCATTCCCTGGGTGCTGTCCCTGCAGGCCTTGTCCCCAGTCCCTCTGCAGCTCTGCTGGAGCCCCTTCAGGCCCTGCCAGGGGCTCGGAGCTGTATGAGAAGCACAGATGTCACCAAGGACAGTCATACAGCAAGGTACTGCCTGTCCCCACCTCCTCTCTGCTTCCTTGGGGTGGAAAACCTGAACCCAGACTCCTCTGCCATCACGCCAACAGCAGTGGTGGCGTCGAGGCCCCACTGTCCCTCCTGTCCCTCTGTCCCTCATCCAGGCAGTGAGCTGGGCCTTCTGCTCTGATCTTTTCTTGACAGCCAGACTCTGAGTCCTGGAAATAAAAGTGGGTCCTGATCCATCACATTCAAAAGGAGTTTTTTTGGCATTTGCTAGGATAAGCCCAACCTGTGGAGCTGAAGCCTCACTGAAGAATCACATTGGGCCCTCACAAGAGAGACCTGGAGGGGCTGGAGCATGTCCAGGGTAGGGGAAGGGGCTGGAGCCCCAGGAGGGGCTGAGAGAGCTGGAAGGGGCTGCAGAATCCCTGAGGGAGCTGGAAGGGGCTGCAGAATCCCTGAGGAGCTGGAAGGGGCTGCAGAATCCCTGAGGAGCTGGAAGGGGCTGCAGAATCCCTGAGGAGCTGGAAGGGGCTGAGGCTGGAGCAAAGGAGGCTCAGGGGCCCTTGTGGCTCTGCACAAGTCCCTGCCAGGAGGGCACAGCCGGGGGGGTCGGGCTCTGCTGCCAGGGAACAGGGACAGGAGCAGAGGGAACGGCCTCAGGCTGGGCCAGGGCAGGCTCAGCTGGGACAGCAGCAGCAATTTGCCCATGGAAAGGGAGCTCAGGCCTTGGCAGGGGCTGCCCAAAAGATGGATCCCTGGAGGGATTTCAAAGCCATGTAGATGTGGCTCTTTGGAAGATGGTTTTGGCATGGATGTGGTGGTGCTCTCTTACAGTTTGGACTCCATGATCTTACAGGTGTTTTCCAACCTAAACCATTCTGTGATTCCAGGTTCTCTCCACTTCCACACATGATTCCAGAGACAGGGAACTGAGGCTGCAGATGGTACCAGAGGGCCAAAGGTTCGTGGTTTGGCCTCAAGGAGACCTGAGGTTTTGAGATTGCAGTGGGAAAAAGTTCCCAGAAGCTGCAGCCCAGGTGTGCAATGGTCACAGCCATCTTGTCCCACCTGCCACTTGTCACAACCAGCCCCTCCTGAGCCTGGGGTTTCCAGGGAATGGAAACTAGGAGAGGCAGCCCTGCTGATCCCCATTTTCTTGCCAACTGCTGTTCTCCCAAAGCAGAGGGAGGCAGAGCAGCAGTTGCAGCACCAGCCCCTGGGTTTGGCAGGAGGGCAGAGCCCTGCCAGAGGCCACTGATTGCCACAGCTCCCATGGGCAGGGACAGCTCAGTGTCTGACAGGGCTGAAGTCCCACAGCAGCACTCCTGCTTTCCAGCCTCATTCCTTCTCCTCTCATCTCCTCACCACAGTGGCCTGGAAGCTGGACCCAAGTCCTGAATCTCCTGATTCACCTTTATCCCCTTCTCCTTTCGTGCTGCTCAGCTGTGGGACCTCTGTGCCAGGGGACACTGGAGGTGCAAACATTCCAAAAGAGGTTGATTCACAGAGGGAAAATGCATCCAGAGGGTGTGAATAAAAGGACATGGTGTCCAGTCCCAGCAGAGGATTAGGTTGGGCAGGTGTGACCACATGCTTGCCCCACTTGCGTGTCCTTCCTTAATCCCTCAGGTTTGTCCATCCCCTCGATGGATTTCTTCACCTAAAACCTCCCCACCCTGTCTGGGAAAGGAGAGGGAGAGGCAGGAAAGAGGAGGGTGGGAAAAGGAAACAAATGCATGTGGGGAACAAGCTGTCCATGGGAAGCACGGAGGCCAAGGGAGGATGCAGAGGTCACCTGGATGTTCCTGTCAGACCTTCCCTTCTGGGGCGAAGGTGCTGGGACTTCATGGACCTTCGGATGGAACAAAGAGAATAAAAAGGAGAGGGCAGGAGAGCATCCAGAAACTTTCTAGAAGGTTCCTCAAGGCTGAGAAGAGAAATTACAACCTGTCCCCCTCACAGTGCTTTGTGTGCCAGAGTGTCCCTCTTGGACTTGTGGCTGAGCCAAGAGGGACATCCCTCATGTTGGTGTATTCCATGGATTCTGGTGTATTCCATGGACGTTGGTGAATTCCATGGACATTGGTGTATTCCATGGACGTTGGTGTATTCTGTGGATGCTGGTGTATTCCATGAATGTTGGTGTATTCTGTGGATGCTGGTGTATTCTGTGGATGCTGGTGTATTCCATGAAGATCAGTGTATTCCATGAAGATCGGTGTATTCCATAGATGTTGGTGAATTCTGTGGATGTTCAGAGTGGGTTTGATGGCAGCTCCAAGGTGGATCAGGATAGAGGTGCAGGGATGCTTGGGCTGGCTTTGGTGTCCAGATCAAAACCAAACTGGTTCTGCTCTCCTGGCTCAAGTGAAGCCCATGGAATTCCACGGGGAATTGGGATAGAGAGCCTGAACTGGAGCTACATTCCCATCAACGCCCACTTCCATGGAGTGTCGTGTTGGTAACCCACATCTTCATGGAATTACAGAATTATTTCTGAGCAGTGGATGGAGGAGTGAAGGATCTGTTTCCATAATTCCTCAGGAAAAGAAGTGGCCTGACCCCCATGGGCAGGAGAATTCCACCACTTCCCTGACTCCTTAGCAGCATTCCTGTGCTTCCAGGCACATTTTTAAACAAGGCTGTTTAGAGGACAGAGGGATGAAGTCAAGGATTAAATCCCAGCCCTCCTGAGCTCTGAAAAAATCCAGGACACTCCTGAGCCTAGTTCTGTTGGAAGCTTTTCCTGGTATTCTGATCTTGTTCCACTGCCATGGGAAGGGAACATTCCCTACACCAGGTTGCAAACCAGACATAGGAACTCACAAGTTTACGTATCTTAATCCCTTCTAATTTTAATGATTATTACTCTTTGTTCTAAAGAATCAGGGAGGAGAAATGGGTTGGAGCTCCACCTCAACCTGAGGAGAGATGTTTTTCCATGGAGCCCTGGAAGAGCTGTCCAGGGAGGTGATGGATTCTCCCTCTCTGGAGCCATCCCAAACCCACCTGGATGTGTCCCTGTGTCCCCTGCTCAGGGTGACCCTGCCTGGGCTGGGGGTTGGACTGGGTGATCTCCAGAGGTCCCTTCCAACAATTCTGGGATTCTGGGATGGTGTTACCGGTGAGGTTCGGGCTGTGTTTGTGCCACAGGCAGGAACAGGAGGAACAAATCCTGCCAGAATTCTGGGATAGGCACCTGGCCACTGGGTACAACCTGTGCTGAGCTCAGAGTTTGGCAGAAACATCAAGTCAGGTCTAGAAACCGCTGCATATTTTGGGTTGGCTGCACCCTGTAACTGACTATTAAAGAAATGCTGATTATTTCTTACTTGATACAGCCCAGAGAGGCTTATTCCGATTCCTGGGCCTGTGCTGGAGCCCTGGGATTGTGCTCCCAGTGGGGGCTGCACAGTCAGAGGAGAAGCAAAGGCCAGGGCAGGACATTTGAATGACCCCAAAAACCAGGGCAGCCACCCCACACGACCTCCAGCAGTGGCATCTTCTGAGTCCGACTGTCAGAGAAAATTCCACTTCCACTGCTGTTTATTTTGGCAGGAAAAATCTCAGTTTGACTCACAACCATCCCGGGAGGTCACGGAGGCCAAAACTCATCCCGAGGCCACGCAAAACCCCGAGTCTGGGGTTATGTGGAGCTTCCCACGTGGTTAAAGGCAAGGAGAGCTGATCATTTCCAACCCAAGGAAAGCAAACAAGGGTGTCAGCACAGGAGTTAAGAAATCCGTGCCCACGAAACCTGGGATGTGTTGCATGAGCACGGGAACATTCCTCGTTTCTTGTTTCCTCCCCCTGCCTTGACCTTGGGCCCATTTGCGATCCCATTGTGCAAACGGGTCTCGCAACGCAGCTCCTGCTTCCAGCAGAAAATCCTCGCCTCTGGAGGGGCAGGCAGAGGCCAGCCCTGCCCTGGCACCCAGCCTGGGCTCCAGGTGAGGGTCTGGTGGCACCCAGGAGACCTGGCACCCCCAGGAATGCTCTGGATCCTCTGCTCTGCGCTGGGCCAGCTTCCCAATATCCCCTATCCAGCACCAGCTCCCTCAGAAAGGTTCCAGAAGTCCTCATGCTGGTTTGCTGGGTCACAGGGGGTCATCTCCCTCTCTGGGGTGGCTCCCAGGGTGAGGGGATGTGGGATTTGGGAGATAACCTGCACTCCAGAACTCTGGGTGTTCCCATGGTCAGGAGGGCATGGAGTGATAGCACCGGGGGGATGGCTGTAAGCTGGAGGAGGGCAGGGATAGGTGGGATTTTGGGAATGAGGAATTCTTCCCTAGGAGGGTGGGCAGGGGCTGGGATGGAATTCCCAGAGCAGCTGTGGCTGCCCCTGGATCCCTGGCAGTGCCCAAGGCCAGGCTGGGCACTGGGGCTGGAGCAGCCGGGGACAGTGGGAGGTGTCCCTGCCATGGCAGGGGTGGCACTGGGTGGGCTGTGAGGTCCCTTCCACCCCAACCCATTCCATGATTCCATGACTTTTCCTTCTTTTTGTGTGCTATCATCCGTCTTCATCTCAACCCACAAGTTTTCCCTTTTTCCCCAATTCTCTCCCCATCCCCTGGGTGGTGTCCCTGTGCCTGGCTGGGCTTTGCCTGCCAGGTTAAACCACCAGGTCCTTTTTGGTGCTCCAGGGGTTGAGATCCCAGAATCCCAGAATGATCAGGTTTGGAAGGGCCCTCTGGAGATCACTCAGCCCAGGCGGGGTCACCCTGAGCAGCTGACACAGGGACACATCCAGGTTCCCCCTTCCAGAGCCATCCCTGGAGGGGATCCCTGTGCAAACCCAGCTGGGAATGGTCCCAGTGCCAGAGGGCAGGGCTGGGTGGGATCCTGGCAATGAGGAATTGTTCCCTGGCAGGGTGGGCAGGGCTGGCATGGAATTCCATCTCTGGATCCCCTGGCAGTGCCCAAGGCCAGGCTGGACAGTGGGAGGTGTCCCTGCCATGGCAGAGGGGTGGGATTGGGATCATCAAGATCCCTCCTAACCCAAATCATTCCACGATTCTACAAAGCGCAGCAAATCCACAGAGATTTTCAGCAGCCTCCTCCCAGCTCTCTGAAAGCCACTGGAACCTTCTCTGCGTTTAGGGAGGAGGGGATGGCACAATTCCTGCGTCCTGCTGGGCAGTGCTGCTCACGTGGAGCTGGAGCTGCTCCGCACCGAGATGATTTCCTGAGCCGGAGCCTCCCCTGGGAGCTGGAGTGGATCCAGGAGAGGGTTATTCCGGGTAAGCTGCCTGAGGGATTTCAACAGGGAGCATTCTGAGCATCTCTAGAACACTCCTGGCTGGAGAACAGTAATCTTTTAATTGGATTCCCTGCGGATAATTGCCCTGCTGGAGCTGCTCGTGTCCAGGCTCTCTAGAAACACATCCTGGCGTCTCCACGGAAGGCTCCAGAAAGAGAAAGCCTGGAAGTGTTGATTCACCTTGGAATTTCTATAATTCTCTGAGTGTGATGGCCAGGAAAGCCTGGCTTATCCATTTATCCCACCAACATCATGGAAGTGCCTTTTGATCCTGCTTTTTTTGTTGTTCCAGTGCCACATTCAAGAACCATGAGTTGCGTATTTCTGGTGCTGCCTTTCACTGACCTGAGGATGGAACAAAGATTAGGAATTACTACTTTCATCAAAATTCACGTTCATTTTGAAAATAAATCAGATTTTTCACGGTGTGTCCTGCAGACCTTGGGGTGTGTAAATCTGGGATTGTGTGCAGTGTCTGACTTAGGGGAGCGATCCTGGAGCTTGATTTTTGGGAATTTGCTGCTGTTCTAGTGGCAGAAAAAAAAAAAACCCAGCACATGTTTCCTAATGCAAATTGGTGATAATAGACACCAGATTCCAGCTAAAAGTCAGGATTTGGTCCCACAAACATCCAAGAGTCTGGAGTCAAGTGGGTGTTAATTTGTTTGCTCCAGTGACCTTCAGCTTGTTGTTCTTGTGGAGCTGGGAATCAGTGGGTTTCACAGGACAGACTCCTGGCTTTGCATGTGTGTCTCCAGTAAGGTTATCCCGAAAGATATTCCAAGGGAAAAGCCAGCACTCACCTCTTCAGGGCTGTAATTCAGGAATTTTGTTTGCTGAGGAGACATCCTGACCTTCCTGACCACAATTCCCTCAGATACAAATCCAAACCTGGATTCAAACTCTGCATCCCACTCATTCCTCTGTGGAAGGAGCTGAGCTTCACCTCTGGATGTTCCTCATGCTGATCCATCCCCACCTGAGCTGGGATTTCAGTGCTGTGCCACGAGTGTGATTCCCAAATGGAAAGGTTCCTCCAGACAAACTGATCCTCCTCCAGAACAACCCCAAACATCCAAATTCCAAATCGTGGGGTGGCTCGGATGGTTTGGCTGAAGACAAAGAGCCTTGAACAGGAGGGATTCCCATCTCTGGGCGCTGACTTTGCCAGCCCACACCCAGAAGGATCAAATTCTGCATCACTAAAACACAAACACAGATCCCACAGCTCACCTGGAGTAATTTAATCCCAGAAGGGAGGTCACAAACCTCTAATCAAACCCAGAATTCCTCTTCAAACTGACCCCTAAAACTTCGTATTTTGTGCTTTATTCAGGGTTTAAATTTGACAAATACCCCAGATATTGCCAAGAATATCAGAATTAAAACCACAAATTTTCAAGTGTGGATCGAGGGGTGATGTGTCACATGTGTCCCCACTTCTCAGGAGCCCAGAGCCGTGGAGAGGAGGTTTGTTCCCATTCCTCACTCCAAAGGCTCTGCCTCAGCCCGTGCCTGGCCGAGCATGGAACCGTTTGTTTGACCTCCAGCTCTGCCTAAACATCCTGAGAA